>BQNB010085888.1:0-28342 GCA_026074375.1 Tanacetum coccineum
CAGAATCAGCAACTTTAGCCACGGGACACTTTTAGCGATGACCGATTGTCTGACTCTAGACCATGTTTTAACTAAACATTGATATATGACGGTAGAAAGATAAGTAGAATGATGAATATGACATATAACATGTATCGTTTTACTCGTCATCGTAATAGTTGATACCTTTAACGGGTAAACGGATGAGGGTTTTTTTGTTTAGCCTTTTAACTGAGATGTACGCGGTCTCATCAGGTTAATCCCGGAATCATTTTCGACCTTTCTCTGACCAACTCAAATATAGACACCTAGCGAAATTTGAATTCTTGACATCTTATGAGCAAACTGATGACCTTACCACTAGGTCATTTAGTGGCACTAGCATGGACGGAATCAGGGGGTGTCCCGGGGGTCCCGGGACCCCCATGGAATTTTGCTGCGTAGTGTTAAATTTTGCGTCGTAGTGTTAAATTTTGTTAAATTTTTCCTGAATGCACTTGGTCTCAAAAAAATTTGTTCCACATTTCCTATAAATTTTCGTAAATGCATATGGTTCAATTGTGTCTTGGTTCCGTCCCTAGACACTAGCTCATTTAATGGTGGTTTAATAGTCGATACCTTTATTGTAGCTCATTTAATGGTGGTTTAATAGTCGATACCTTTATTGTAGCTTATTGCATCATATGCTCTAATATGATGTGTGTTATTATACCAATCCAAATAACATCCTCTAACTCTTTAAATGACTACCACAAAATAAAAATATAAATATTTCATGTCTGAATGTAACGACTTATCCACAGCTATAAAGAATAGTATTAGTATGCGCATAAAAGAAAAACAAAATTGGAAAATCAATTATTAAAACCAATAATCAATCACCACAACATATTTCTTTCTTTTAAGGTCGTTGGCCGTGTCACTATGAAGACAAAAAAAACCATAGTACTACTTTTATTCTTTCTATTCGAATCCATCTCCAGCAAAGATGTCTGCAGCCCAACATTCTGTAGCTTCATTGGACCTGAAGTCCGGTTCCCTTTTCGTCTCGTTGACAGACAACCGTCTAGTTGTGGATTTCCTGGTTTTGATCTTTCATATAACGAAAAGAATCAAACCATCCTCAAACTTCCGTCACCTCAATCATCCATTGTCATTTTTATTTCCTATGCTACGCAGGTTTTATTCTTTTTAGCTTTTGTGTCGAATAATTTTGTTGAAGTTATCACGTCAATTTATTATTACCCATATACAATAAACAATAGCTATAATATTACAGTTTTATTATAATTTAACATATTGTATAATTTTAAGCAATTATGCATCATTTTAAGAACGCGGTTTTAATATTTGACTTTTTTCGACAATAGTGACTCAAAGGGGGGGGAAATGAACACGTCTCTTTTAACTTGTATGTACAATGGAAAAGTTCTATTGCAAAAATGGGATTATGGAAAAGTACGCTGATATTTATTAATTTCGGCAACAGTTTTTTTTTGTTATTGAAGTTGTTGTAAATTTGTCATGCATATCGTCAAGCATAACCTATTTGTAATGTTCATATGTGATTACAGTTGATCCTGACTTATGTGGGCTAGAGAGACTTGTCGGTATCGAATTAGCTGGCACTCCATTCCAAGACATTTGTACTCGTGAGAGTATATACTTTTTATAATTGTTTTTAATTCATCACCAAATGCCAGTTTGAATGTGCGAATATTTCTTTTCTTGTTATTTAGGAATTGTGAAGCATAGCGGTTTATGCTTTTAAGAAACGTTGACATTTCTAAATGGTGATATACCGAGAGTGAGTCTGCAAAGATTTTGCTAAGATTTCAGTCCGGGTACTTAAGCAGTTGGTGGGTATAGTTAGGAGTTAGTTAAGATGGATTCGGCGCTTATTTGTGAAACTTGTGAACTAGGTGGTGGAACTTGTGCATTTAAGGATGGAAAGACTACTTGTAATGGTTCTTCCAATGGTTAGTTTTTTCTTTCCTGTACCTTATGTGCATACTGATTTTTTTTTACATTATGCTTATTTTTTTTTGCTGTGATATCTACTACCTTTTCCACCATATATTCTAGAACCAGGCTCAAATTTGATGGCCCAGTAGCATCCTTTATGGGAAGGGGGGGGGAGATTAGTAGACTCGCGCTTTTTTTGACTTTGCAGTTCGGTCCAATTATCGCAGCTCCCTTCATTTTTCCTCCTAAACGTGTTTAAAAGACAGAATAATATAACTCCATAATGTTAGTCTCTTAAGTTCAAATTCTTAACACAAATGTTTAAAGCAATTTGACCAAATTAAAATATAAAAATCGCATTTCCTAACGAATCCATGTTGGTTTCTCGCTTATAGGTTGGGATTCGAGGTATACCAGTTATAGGCTACTCATTATTACTGGTGTACCTACACTGGTATTCGCCATTGTGCTTCTATGCTACATTCGTGGCAAGGTAAGAAACCATGACCAGGGTCAACACCAAAGCGTTAACCTTTCCAGCTCTGATGGCTATCACCCCTCAAACACGTTACACAACCGGTCTAGACGGAAATCACAATCTCTTTAAGTCCTACCAACAGACACATATTTGTGAGAAAGTTTTGTAATTACCCAAAGATGATAGCACTTGCGCCATATGCCTTTCAGACTACAAGCCTAAAGAGGCGTTAAGAACCATTCCGGAGTGTAATCACTATTTTCATGTGGATTGTGTAGACGAGTGGCTCAAGTTAAATGCAACTTGTCCCGTATGCAGGAAATCACCAGAAATTGCATCATTGGTTACGCCTTGTTCTTCCCTGTCCGTAAATTCCACAAATGCATCACACAGAACCTCTCAATAATAGAGTTTTGATACATTGTACATGCATATTTTTATATGTAGAAGAACATTACAATTAGGAAGTAAGATGCAGAGCAATTGCGTCACATTGAATTATATGGTGTTCATAATAACTTTTTGTACCTGAATATTTTATTACTTGTATAATTATTTACACGAAAAACATTATTGAGCATGAAGATGATGCATCATTTAATTTTACTTCAAGGGCCTAGTAGTGTTACTCTAAACTTTAAAAGCAAAAGAACATATTAAACTCACTTTACTTAATTCTAAGTTTTTCTACTTGTATCATTTTAATGTGTTTTGTATCTTTTCTATCTTGAGTCTCATCTTGAACTTCCTGAATAGTGGTCAATAGTGATGATTGCATGCTTGTTTCGGACGAGGTGCCCACTAGATCGGTAAAGGTGATTCCTATTAGAGAAATGGACATATATTCCTTCTATTCTATGTCTTGTATATGTTTGTTCGAAGTGAAATCGATCTTCTCATCTTTATTCTCATGTTCTATGGCAAGAGACTCAATGGTGGAGTTTGGATGCTACAAGCTTTCTTTCATATGAAGATTTGTTATCATGGTTTACTGATATTCGTATTAGTAAACAAGTAAAATCACTTTAGAATGTGGTGGCAGATTTGGAGATTGCAAAACAATCTGTTGTTTGGCTTGAACGTTCCTAGGAAGGCTACTATTTTTGATGATATAGTTACTTTAGCTTACACATGGTGTTTTAATAGATGCAAGTCGAAGTTCAATTGGGTGATTTGGATGCAAAATCCTATGAGTGCTATTATGTAACTATCCTTCTAGCTCCTTGCTAAAAGTGGTCTAATAAAACTTTGCCGCTAAAAAAAGTGATCAATAGTGATGGACACACATCTAAACTAACATCGTGAGCTTTTTTTTTCCCGAATGTTGTGGTGTATGAATGGTTATAATCTGGATAACAATTTGAGTCATGTAATCACTTTAGACTAAATTATTTTGACCTTATATGCTTCGGGTTCACGAAATCCTTAGTCGAATCAGACAGATTGCGAACTCCGTTAAATTTCAAGCCACAGAAATCAAATCAAATCGCTATAAGGATTTTTTTTTGTTTGTTCGTTTTGTCATAAATGAGACCAAAATGTGGTGTATAACCATCAATCGAAAAACAGTTATTTTCGGTTATTTACCAAACTTTGCATTGGTTAGTAAAAGGCGGAAAAACAAGGGTCGTGGCGGTATCAAGCTAGCTAGAACGAACTCCACAATTTTTAACCGTCTTATTTTAATTTCTTAAACCAAAAGGACCAAAACATGTAGAGTTACAAAGTTTCATACCTAAATATTACATATACTTAGAAACCTCATTTTAAGCCCCCTTATTTTACCTTCACAGCCACCCACCTTAAACCCCACGCGCCGCCGTGTACATCACTCACGGGAAAACATCTTAAGGTTAGTTATTTTGTTCATTTAACTATAAACACTTTGTCCTGTATGTTTTTGTTTTTTTAGGGGGTGTTTGGGATTGCTTATTAGAACTGCATATGCTTTTTTATATGATAATAGTGTTTTTACAGATTATAAGTAAGTTATTACTTAAAGAGGTTTTTGGTTTAGCTTATTTTTTATGCTTAGGGAATTTTTTTTAACTTTTGAAAAGACAATAAGCTGAAATAGAGGGCTTATTTGAGTTTATTAGCTGTCTAGAATTCAAATAAGCCCATAAGCTGGAAAAATAAGCTAAAAAAACACCCCAAGCTTATTTAAAAAAGGTTATGCTTATGAAGCAACTCCTTGTTTACTTATAAAAATCAGCTTATTTGAGCCGAATAAGCTTTAAGCTGTTTGGCTACCCAGACAGCTTGTTATGTTTTGACTTTTGAGAATGCAAATAGCAAATAAGCTGACAAACTGAAGTCTTTGGCAATTTTGATTATTCAGAACTGATTATTTAGTAACAAGCCAAACACCCCCCATTAGTTCCAGAAGTCAAGCTGATGTATTAAGTGAGGTTTTGCTGTTGTGGACGATTTTGAAAATTTGTGATTTTGGCGAGCAATCTATGTGGACTGGTTATGTTTAGTTTTTTTAATTGACTTTAGAATCTACAATTTGATTGCTAAAATAAGTGGAATCTATTTGAAATTTATAACATTATCAGAAAGAAACATGGCGGGAGGGAAAATACGGAAGGAGAAGCCATCACGAGGAGCAGCGGTTGGCTCGTCGAATCCATATCAAGGATGGTATACAGTTCCACAATGTCAATAGGGTCAGCATATCTGAAGAACCCTTTACTTGTTGACGCGATTGTTCAGAAAGCTGGGATCAATAGTACTGACATGGTTCTTGAAATTGGTCCTGGTACCGGTAATCTTACCAAGAAGCTTCTAGAAGCTGGGAAATCTGTAATTGCGGTTGAGCTTGACTCGATTTTCAGCTATGGTTCTCGAGTTGCAGCGTCGGTTTCAAGGGACCCCACACTCCAATCGACTCAAGGCAAGTATTTTCCTCCAGTTTTTGTATATTTTCAATAATTACTTTAAGTATTAAATTTGTTAGTTCCTGAATTAGATACTTATTAATTGCTGAAGGTCTTAACATAATCTCCAAGCTCGCCCATTTGCAACTTTAATGCTATTTAGTTTTTCGTTAACATAAGTTTGGGAAGTGATGATTAAAGATATCGTTATAGGTGCAGTTATCTGTGCTTCTGCTGGAGTGTAAAGTCTTTTTGCACGTCAGTTGATTTGGCTTTTCCCTAGCCCTTTCCTCCAGTCTCTGTTCTCTTCCTGATTGTACTCCCTACCTGATTCTCAAACTTTCTCTGAATTAATATATTCAATGAGTTGATGAAATTAAATGAGCTTATGATCGATTATACAATGGCTTTGGCAGATGGAATCTTGATATGTTCGTCTTATTTAAGCATTTACATCTGTTGATGCATCGGGATTTTAGTTTGACTTTTTCTTAACTATTATTCTTCCTTTTTCGTTTTTTTGCAAACAATTTATTTATTATTGTTATGGAGGCAGTTTGCAATTAGTGATTTTGTGGTGAAGAAAACATTGTTATTTGCATCTACTTTATTACGTTTCTTGTGTAATTGCTCGTTTTTGCTAAAATTCTATGTTTTTACTTCTTGAGCTGTGTTGGTCTATTACTTTTCGTCACATTTGTCGATTGTTTTATATGTATCAAGATGCATAAATGTGTGGATCATTTATTCTGAATTGCACAATTAGCAACAGGATTGCTATTTTGGGAACTTTTTTTTTTCTATCTTTACAATAGACGATGTGCTGATTGATCTCTTGAAACATTATAAACTATCTGAATTTGTCTGATTTGCTCTCTTTTGAATTTATCAAACTAACTGAATTTCTCTACATTTTGACATTGTTTTTAGATTATTCAGGGAGATGTGCTCCAAGTGCGTGACTTTCCATACTTCGACATATGCTAGTAGCTAACATTCATACCATAATATCTTCTCCCCTTTCCTTCAAGCTATTGAACCATAGGACTCTATTCAGGATGTGCTGGTGATAATGTTCCAAAGGGAATGCGCTATGAGATTAGTTGCTCAACTCGTGATTTCGTCACTGTCGCTTTCGGTAACACCCAACTTTTTGGCTCGTGTTCCCATTCTTACTAAAAGTTGGTATAAATAAACTTTAGACCCAATCAAAGTCGATTCATCTGTTGCCTCTCAGGATGGAGAAAGGAAAACCAGCTCCTGTTGGTCAACTTTAAAGAATGGGATGGTTTGGTCCGAATGTGTTTCACTAGAAAGAATAAAACCCTTGGTGCGATTTTTAAACAAAAACGTGTCCTTTCAATATTGGAGAAAAATTACAAAACCCTTCAAGCATTACAAGCTTCTCAAGGTAATGATAATCAAATGGCGACAGATGCATCCAATTTGGGTGATGCGGGTGAGTTGAGCATGGATATGGATGATGAAAGAGACGATGTCGAAGATGATGATGATATGGAAATGGATGATACTGATACAAAGTCCGATTTTAAAGATAAAGTTATGGATGTGCTGAAACAAGGTAAATATGAAGATAAGAGATCGTCAAAGCTTGCTCAAGCCGATTTTATGCATCTGCTATCTCTTTTCAACCAAGCTGGTATACATTTTTCTTGAATGAGTTGCAGATGCTTATATCTGCATGGCTCTCATTTTTGATTGACTATAGTAGTTTGTTTTTTTAGTTTGGATCTTCGGAGATGTCGGTTTTGTTAACTTAATAGTAGTTTGTTTACATCTTTTCTGTGCGAGTTAAGTGCAACTGAATTTGAATGGGATACCAGTATTGTTTCAGGTCTCATTTTGGTTTCTCATTTTTTCTAATGAAATAATCTATTTGTGCATCTGGGCTTATAAACAAATGTAGTATTGCTTATCTCGTTTGTTGTAGTTTTTTGATAACTTGTCGGTTGTTTCTTCCTACTAAGAATTGTTGTTTTGTGTTGGTTTCTCCAGTAGGACCGTAATGACATCAAATAAAGCTTTTCACACAGCAAATGAGCATTTAGGCAAGCATTGTTTAGGGTCTGTATAATGCAGTGGTATATTCGTAGGTGTATCATATGAACTTATTGAGTAGAAATACAAAACAGGACAAATGTAAAGTTTTATTTAGTCGATAATAAATGATTTACGTTTAGTCGAATTCTTGAAGCATCGGTGTAAGTGTTTATTAGTAAGTATTTTGATGCGGTTTTCTTTTTACTTTTTTTTATTTAATGAATTACATCATTTCGTGAGGTTTTCTATCAGAAAAAAAATTACACATCTAATGAATTAAAAAATTCGACCAATCAAAATGCTTGATATTTGCCACGATAGGCAAATCAAGTGCGATCTGATAGGTAATAAAAGTCAAAATTGTAATCTGTTTGGTCAAATAAAAAAATTTGGTGAAAATCTTTATGGGAGGAAAAAAAATTAAAAATATATGTGTCAAATTTGTAAACAAAAACTTGAAAAAAGAAGAGGTAATTAATAAAACTTTAGTGGTTTAATTTTAAATAAATTATTTGGAGTTAAGTGTAATTTTACAAATTTTATTATAACTTTAAAAAAGAAACAAATAATCTCTTAAACTTTATACTCCTAAACATTATATCTTAAAATATAGCAAACGCAAACAATTCTTACTTTCAACAAAGATTTAACATTATTTAATCGCATCCATATATTCCGAAGACTTTTAGTGAATTTTTCATTGTCGGGCATAAAACATGTTGTTACATATCCGTCATACGAAAAACAGCCGAATCAAATATAAATTATTAGTAAATAAAGAAAAAAAGGTGTTCTGGTATTCATTGCATGAGTTGCGAAGAAATTTCATTTTCGTTTCTTTTGGTTTAATGTTACTAAATTCCTAACAACTGAATTTCTGAGAAAAAGTATTTATTTCGAATTATATACGAGGAGAAAATCAATCCCCTTTGTGGACCTCAGAAGGTTCACTTGAGCCAACTTTGGGCCTACTAAAATAGTTTGTTTCGCTGGGATTTAGTTGGTTTCACATTATCCTGATCGTCCGGGAAAAAAGTAAATCAATAAGGAAACAAATTACTTATTATCATACTGGTAATATATAAAAGATTTATAAATCTATTCTCTTATTTGATTTTCGATAATACTCCATACATAACTATAAACATTGTAAAAATAAAAAATTAAATATATTAAAAATTAATAAATGTATAAGTCCCCGTGCTTGTTGCACGTGCATTGAAAACTAGTTAGTCGATAATGATTTGTTAATTGTGCACTTAAAGCTAGTTTAAATTTTTTATTAGTACATATCATACAATAATAAAAAAAATACAATAGTTATAACGCTTGTACCTGACACAAGACTTACTTATAAATCAAACACTCGGGCATGTTTTGCAACCTTTATGGTTTAATTTTTATTTAATATAACGACATATGAAAAATATTTAATGTTTAGTAAGTGTGATATTTATGTTCAATTAATAATTTATGCATGTGGTTTTACATAGAAAAAATTCTATTATCGTATTCACTGTTAAGTGCTTTAAAACCCGGGTTGACCCGGTCGGTTGAACCGTGAACCGGTCGGGTGATCGAAAGCCGGATTTTGCCGAATTTCCCGGTTGAATCGTGACCCAATGGCTCGAAAGGGTCAATTAAAAAACCGTTTTCTAAAACATTAATTAATATCGATTAATACTTTGTTAAGATTTTGTTGGTTGAAAGATTTAACATTGTAATTTAACTCACTATGCTAGTGTTGATATTAATGTTGTTGATTTATCATTAATATCTATGTTGTCACATTCAGTGGCGTGAACAACGGAAATAGGATCGTTTTGTGATGTGGGAGGCAAAAAAAACAATTGACTAAAACAACAAAATGGAGAAGAATAACTAGGGTGAAATAGTTCTTAGATCGATTATTGTTACCTTTAAAGATGAATGATTTGATAGATTTTATAGCCGTTAAATGTTAGGTTTCGGTTATGTGGGTAGGGGCAAATTTGGCGGAGGGCACTTTTTGAAAATGGTCAAAATAAAAAACAAATTTACAACTAAAGTTTCATCTTTTCTCGGCTAGCCATGGAGGGCACCTTGCACCGTATACTATTACACATGCATCCGTCCATGTACATATGCGACTAATTTATTATCGTTTTTTCTTATTTCTTATATACACTTTAATAAATGTTATATATATTTTTGTATTTTTTAAACTAGTATGTCTAGAAGATATAAAGTATAAGAGGGTATTTGTATAATTTTCTAAAAAAAAAAATATATAAAAAAAAATTATTCAAATATATGGAAAATTATAAGTGTTGGTCCTTGACAATTGTGTAATATCTTATCATATCACCACGAGACCCATTTGGCTAACTAATATCATCATTTGTACTTTTCAATGTTTATAAATCTTATTAGAAATGAATCTATGATTTACAAGGGGTACCCGGTTGTTGGAATAACAACGGGATGTTGAATGACAAACTATACTCCCATTGTTCATAGCTTTGCTCATGAACCAATAGAGGAGAATCCTACCACTAAGATATTACATTGTGTGTTTTCTGTGTGTAGATTTCTTTACCTATCCTCTATTACAGACGTGAACATATGATATAGTGGAAAAGTGAAGCGTCCATGTGTGAAGCTTCATTAAAGTCAGGTAACCACTCTTGTCCTTTTCTTGTCTTTCTTTAAGCATTACCTTCTATATTTTACAAGCTCTCGGTGCTTCCTTTTGTTCTTCTACGCTTTTTGCTAAATGTAAGTTCTAATTTTTTTCCCGCCAATATTTAGGACTTTATTCCAGAGTTGGTCTTCGGGTCAGGTGAGCATTTGTCAATAATAACTGACTCATCATGCTGATCTTGGTTATTTCTTCACTAGCTGAGGACCGCCTCAGATAATGATGTGTCTTTCTTCTAAACTCATGAAGAACACTATGAGGTTTGACTCATTTGAACTTATTCATGTTCAGCGACTTGTTTTCTACTCTAGGATATATTTAATTACGATTAATGTTACAAGGGACCAATTAGCTCTGGATTGGCCCCAACAATCTCCCCCTATTTGGATAAGAAATATAGATAAGTCACATTTGTAGTTGTAAGTGAGCATAAAGGCTTCTTTCTACATACTAAGTCTTAACAACAAAGAACATAAAAGATCTAAAGATTCTGATCCATTTGTTGTTGATGTTGTTGAACACTTTGTGTTCGGACAATGGTGTTTCATCATTCATTAGTTATGTAGCTTAGTATTTTACGGCCCCATATATTCTAAACCGAGCCCTAATTCTATATTCTAATTTTTATACAGTAGAATTTATTGTTTTTGTTTTTAGTCGATTTATCGAAAATCGTCGTTTTTAGTTATTTACAAGTTGTGCTTTGAATAATTATCCATAAAGCGTTTTAAGAAATTTAAAATTTCATGTTTTCACTCCGGAAGTCAATTTATTGTTATATAGTTACTTTTATATTTTTCTCGCGTTTTTGCCGAAGCATTGTGTCATAAATAGTACTTTACACTTTTTATTACTTTAAACGTGGGATTCAGTGCAAGCTTCCTTTATGTCGATATGTAATTTCTTTGCAGGAAGATAAATCCCATCTTTTCTTTTTTGTGACGTGGCATTAGCTAATTTCTCGATGCTTATGTGTCGATGGATGGTAAAGTTTCTTGGAGCCCTGTTGATTCTTTATTCGGGATGGTTGAGTGGTTTAAATCTATTCTGATTGAGCTCCAAGCTTTTAAAGGGATCACTAGAGGCGTTTTTTATGTGTCTTGGTGGTGCTTGTGGAATTTCGGTAACAGCTTTTTTTGCTTCAAGAAACGCGCAAGGAGACTTTGTCTCGATGATCGGTGTTTCTCCGTTCTTTCATTCTGGAGTAATATTCTAGATGGTAATCTAGAGTTTATTGGGATTGTTGGCTTCAACATCCTTATTTGATTGCTTTGTAATTGTTCTAGCTCCTTACTAGCTTTCTAATAAAAGTTGTCGTTAAAAAAAACAAAAAAAACTTTTTAATACTTTAACTAAGTGTTTTAAATCAAATATAGTGGTATAAATGTTTTAGAAAATAGAAATATAAATATAAAATAAGCAAAACATAAAAACCAAACATCCCTTTTTCTTCTAATTAACTTCTACTAAACTAGAAACAAACACTCCTTATTACCTTTTACTCCTACTATATTCTATACAAGCAACCCCTTAGGACTTAAGCTAGTCATGTTTGACCAACCTTTATATGTGTTTAACCACCTATATTTTACAGCTGGCCTGAGTGGCATAAGTTACATTAAGTTTTGGCAATGATCCAAAAACCTTGCTGGGGGGATCGAGTTCGCTCTCATAATCTGCTAACGGCAAAAGAGCGTGGTCACATCTCGACAGGGATCCCCGAGTAGCTTGCGCTCGACTTCTGAGCTGAGTGTAATAATCATTATAATTATTTTACCATACATATATACATATATATTGATTATACGCTTTGGTGTGTTGTGATTTGTCGTTATTTAATTAGTTTCATCTTATATGCTGTGTGTATGTATATGAGCTAGGCTTAGACAATCAGAGTACCTCTTAACGCATTGACACCTTTTCTGGCGAACACACACTGTTGAGGGGTTATTCCCTTAAGGATGAGGACCACGCATATATGTAAGTTTTTGTTTCAAACACCCCTTTAGGAATTATCGAGAAATAATGTTAGCACCCGAACAATATAGTTATATCTTGTGTTTTTGTCACTACATAGGAGCGAGATTAAAAGGCTTGAGGCTCACGGTCTCGTGAGTACACGGAGGATGAGATCAATGCGATGGCATAGAGGGGGTAAGACTTCGTGGGACACATTCCCGGTGTGGGTCGGGTATTGCCATCACTGGCCACATCCAGGCCAAGTTTATGCCGCCCACGTAACAGACGCTCAAGAGCATGCATAGAAAGGTAGACTTTATGATGAGTCTTTCAGAAGCGACTCCAAGTACTCGGATATGTTTAAGGAGTTTGAGTCGGGTGTTGCATAGCGGCGAAGTGCGCGGGTGGGCGTATTGAGTGTGGTGATGGAGGAGAGGTTGGCGTATGATGAGGATGGCGATGGTGATGATTAGTTATGATATATATTAGTTAGTATGCTACATTTTTTACTTTTGTTGATTTTGGCGACATTCTTAACAACCTTGTTTCCCTATACTGGTTATGTTATATATTTCAGTTAGTAAGCTACAGTTTATTTATGTTTTATATATTAGTAGTAAGTCCCGTTTATGTCTAGGAATCCCCGTTTTGTAGCTTATTCGGAAATTTTGGAACGATTTTAGTTTTTATTATCTTTTGGTTTTGGTACAAGTTGTGATGTATTTGTATTGCGTTGATCCGTTTACTTTGTATTTGTGTTTTGGTACAAGTTGCGATGAGTCTATACAGGTTTTGATACAAGTTTGTTATTTGGTAGATTTTTTCCGGAAAAATTTGGAAAACGCCTGCTGTGCAGGCTGTATTTAAAAATGCAGACTTTTCGCCAGACGACATCGTCGTGGGGGGAAACTTGGATTTTAAATTTTTTAAAAACGTTTTCCCCAACGACATCGTCGCCTGGGGGAAACTTGTTTAATTTTTTTTAAAACGTTTGCTCGTGGGGAAAGTTTTTATTAAACATTTAATAAATCTTTCCCACGGACATGTTTCGCTGGGGGAAACGTATTTTCAAATGTTATAAAACTTATTCTCAGCGACATGTCGCTTGGATAGTTCAAAATTAAGTTAAGTTTATTGAACGGGCCTTAAACACTTTAGTTTACCTCAAGTTCCCCGCGACATGTCGCTGGGAAAAATGTGCAACGTGGCACTAGTCCTTGACTATAAATGTTGAGGTCCCACCTCGTTCGCTGGAGGATTAACGTCCGGGGAAAGGAATCCTTACGGACTTCCCAATTGAAGATTCCTCAACGACATTTCGGCAGGGGAAAGTAGGCAAATCTTCGACCAGGGAAAATACTGGATTGTTGTAGTGTGCAACTCGGAATTCGTTTTGCGTATCTATATAAATTGTGTAGAGGATAGATTGCACATTTTAAGGAAAGTTGTTACAATGATTTAATGCTTGATGAAAACTGATGAACTGAAATTCCGGAATCTAAAATGATCTTGAGGATTGTTTTTGAAATTAATCGTTTGACAATTGGGGATTTAATTTAGACGAGGTATGAAGTAGTAAATGTATGGTATATTACTTGAGTTTTGATCCAACGGTTCCTATAAATCATAATTTCCACGTGTCATTGTTTTAGAATTTTGGGTCAAGATCTTCCATTGACAAACCCACCTTTATATAGATAGTAGATATGATCATTATCTATAAACTGATTAATTAGACGCGACTACAAGAAAATTGTCATTTAAAGTACACATAAATAAGTGTCTCGAATTGTTTTTACTAGTAAAAATGTGATAATTCAAGAAAAGAGTCAAAAAAATATTCAAATTGTTTCTACCTATCGAACAAAAAGTTTAACACAACGTGCGGTACAATTGGTTTTAGATTTATACACAGTGACAAAAAGCGTTTGGACGTTTATATTTGGTCTTTTGTGATACAATTTATAATAATAAATAAAAAGTCTAGGGCCGTCTCGTTGATTACGGATTTACGGTGACCTGGTCCAATACACAAAAATAGCCTTTACTTTGTAAAATACTTACACATACTAAGACATACATATGTATCTATAGTGCATGAACTAATTAAACTCAAATATCATCTTGTGTGGTATATTTATCTATATAGTTTTATATATATTATATATCAATATATATATATATATTATATTATAGTTTAATAATACAAGTGCCATTAAAAAATTTTTATAGCATTCATCCAGACGATGACCTTGTGCTAACTTCGCCACTACTGCACCCCTCTAAGACAGCCCTGAGTCGAATACAACTCAAATTAATGAAGTCATCTACGCTTTACGGATCTGGTTAATAATATCCCGTAAGCTTTTAATAGCTGAACTAGGATGACATATTAGAGTATTGAACCTTCTTAGATAACCTGCTCAAAAAAGTAAAAAGAATCCTATAACATTTTTTTAACTTCGATATCCTGGATTGAAAATAAATTACGTCTATTACTTAAACCCGAATTGAAACATAACATGCATGTTGAAGCTATCTGCCGTTTGACAAAAGCAAATAATAGTATAATACAAATATAATTAACCTTTATTAAACAAGAGGCTAGATCATTTAACTACTACTATAACTCATTATAAAATTCAAATACATAACATATATAAAATGCTAAACAGGAAATTACATGGATTATATTGATGTCATGGTATACTTCCTTTGCATTGAAAATAAGTTCAGAGGCTTACTCTTTCTGCAATGTCAACACTAATTTTTCATTCAAGTCGGTTTTGCTGGATTCTCGTTACTCGGAAGAGGCCCCAAGTCGTATCTCATGAATCAAAGTCGCTAATATAGTTTGCAAACTCGCTTAATACCGGAAGGTATACAGGACACAATTCTTACTCCACTCCATAAGGGTTTAACACTCATAGTCAGGCCTCTGTAAAATCCAAGTGTGAGCCAATAAACCTTTCGGGTTTAAATGTGTTAGGGTCCTCCCAAACTTTTGGATCTCGACCAATTGCCCAAACGTTGACCCATATTTGGGAATTCTGTGGAATGGTATAATTCATAACTTCACATGCTTCAACGGCACGTCCTGGGAAGTAGGAGAGAACATCCGGGTGCATTTAGCGTTCTTTGATAAAAGCATTGAAATAAGTCAAGTGAGAAAAGTCATATTCCATAATAGAGTTGGAGTTAATCTCCCTTTTTAGCTCCTCTTGTACTTTGTCCATGATTTCTTTGTTCTTTAACAACTCAGCCATTACCATTCAATGGTTGATACAACCGTATCTGTACCCGCTATGAATAATTCCTGCATATAATGAAAGTTTAATACGCAAAATAACATCTAAGTTCATGCTATACCTAATAGTATTTTTTTTTTCTCGTTGAGTATCTTAGAACCATTTTGTTTTACAATAGTATGTTGTATAAACAATCGTTCATATATTTATGTACTGATTTCTTAGTGAATAACCTGGATATTTATCGTATATCAGTGAAAATATATTTTTCAATCAAGGTCCCTTGATATAACTACATGGATGGTTGGGAAAGATTGACTTACTAGAGCCAAGATGTTGATTTGAGTATTTGTGAAATTATTTTCAAGCAATCGATCCAAAAAGTCCTTTTCTTCCACAACCACCTTGGTCCCGGCTGAAGAAGCAATTCGATCTCGCCTCTCGTCAATTATAGTATCCGTAAAGCTAGATACCTCGAGAAGATGTTTTAAGTAGGCTTTCCTTAATCCTTGAAGATCGAGGCGCTTTAGTACAGGGAAAGGATCACTTACATTTGTGTCTACACCCTCACAATGTCTTCTGTGTGCCACTTTCAACCAGTGAGCATTTCCATGTTCATCTTTTAATCAGAAATCTTTACTGAACAAATATTGCCTCATAGTGTTAAACAAATTGTAAGTTAAAACAACTCTTCAATTTTCACAACTTTTCCTTGGGTTGCTATTCAGGAAATTAACATTTGCGCCATCTTTTTCATTTCTTAATTATAGACTGAGCATACTAGCGTTCTAGCCGAAGAACATTTGAGCCTTAGAAAGGGTTCTCAGGATTTCCAGTTGTTGGCTGCAATCGTCATGCCCAAACAAAGAAGTTGTCCTCGAAACTATTTTGCTGAAAAGTGCATAAGGTTTTTCTTTTTATCTTGTGTAGCGGACAGAAGATTACGGTCTTGGGTCTTAAGAACTTCCATGGCTGCCTCTGGGGACGAGGCTACCACAAGAAGTCGAGATCCTAAGCGAAGAGAGATGAGAGGGCCATATTCTTGAGCCATCATGGCGGTGGAAGCGTGTGGCTTGTTGCCCATTTGCGTGAATATGGCCATGATCGGGCAAAGGTCTCGTGGCCCTAGAGTGGAGGTTTTTCTTAGTTTTGCTAAACTTTTTTGACCAATAATATAATAGGAAGAAAGGTGTTAATACAGCAAATACGAGAAGTTATAAGAAAACTCTTCTCCATAAAAGAGAGATGTAATTATCCATTGAGATGTTTTGCGTGTGAATTCTTTGTGCTGGATTAGTGACTTAAATAGGCTTCTTCATCCGCTACTATACTTCAAAATCTAGGATTTAAGGAATAATCAATTAAAATTCTAGATATAGTCAGACTTCACAATTATTATTTTAACTATAGTCTATGTTTTGATGATCTAGATAGTATAACAGATTCATAAAGAAATAGAATAGTACGCGGATGCAACAATTGGACTAAGGGCCAAGAAATAGTCATGAATCAAAGTCCATGCATTGAATATTCAAACATTTTGTGCTAGCTAATTTCTATACTCGTCTGAATTTAAAAAATAGGTTTACGTGAAAATTACTAAGCAAAATTCCATGGAAAATACTGTCATTTCCACTGAGATGCCTTTAATTAGCTTTATTCATCGAATAGTACCATCTTAATTTCTAAAGTTACTAGGAAATGGAGAACTGATCGTTATTTAACTAGCTTCATTTCACTAGAGCATACTACTGTAATTTGTTAGAAAGATTATGGTGAACACAAGATACCATTTTTAAGAACAAATGCGAACACTAAAATCAACAAATCCAACATTTTGATTTGGACATCTAATTGCCACTAGTTTTAATGCCCGTGCACGCACGGAGCTTAGAGATTATGTTTTTTTACGTTTTATTCATAATTTAACATATTTGTATAATAAGCAATTAAGCATCATTTTAAGAACTCGGCTTTTAATATTTGCTTTTTTGCGACAAAGTGACTCAAACGAATAACATGTTATCTTTTAACTTGTATGTACAATGGAAAAGTTCTATTGCAAAAATGGGATTATGGAAAAGTACGCTGATATTTATTAATTTCGGCAACAGAATTGTTTTTTTTGTGTTATTCGATAGTTGTTTTTTGGGGGTGGGGGCTAGTAGTATTTTGTTTATCTCTTTATTTTTATTATTTTTTTTTTTTTTATTTTTTTTTTTGTTATTATTTTTTTTTTTTTTTTTTCTATATTTTTTTTGTTTAATTTTTATTATTAATATTTTTTTTTTTTTTATTTTATTTTGTTTTTTTTTTTTTTTTTTTTTTCTTATTTTTTTTTTTAATCTTATTTATTTTTTTTTTTTTTTTTTTATTTAAATTTTCTTTTTTTTTTTATTTTTTTATTTTTTTTTATTATTAATTATTTTTTTTTATTTTATTTCATTAATATTTAATTTCATTTAAATCAAAAACCATCATATACACACTAATATACCCCTTTTATTTTTTTATAATAAAAAAATTTTTTTTTTTTTTTTTGTTTTTTTTTCTTTACTTTTTTTATTTTTTTTTTTTTTATTTTATTTCTTTTTTTTTTTAATTTATTTTTTTTTTTTTATTTTCTTTTCATTTTATTATTTTTTTTTTTTTTTTTTTAATTATTATTTTTTTTTGTTTTTTTTTTTTTCAAACCCTTTTTTATTTTTTTTCTTTTTTTTATAATTTTTTTTTTTTTTTTTTTTTTTATTTTTTAATATTTTTTTTTTTATTTAATTTTTTTTTTTTTTTTTTCTTTCTTTTTTTTTTTTTTTGTTTTATTTTTTTTATTTTTTTTTTTTAAACAATTTTTTTTCTTTTTATTTTTTTTATTTTTTTTTATTTATTTTAAAAAAAAAAAAAAAAAAAAAAAAAAAGATTGGGGCAAGAAAGAGACAAGGACCAACATCTCATAACCTTTTCAGATGAGCACTTTAAGTATGACTTCAATAGTTTACAACACTTAAAGTCATACTGGGGGGGACATGTCCGCGTATATGCCGGACAGGCTATTAGTCCGAAGGGGCCACATAAAACCCAAGTGAACCACTCAAACCCAATCGAAGCATTCCAGACCAAGCAAGCTACTTAAATCCGAACGGGCCACTAGAGTCCGAACGGACCTCACATCCGAACGGGTCATCCGGGATCCGGACGGGCGTACTACATCAACCCGAAAGAAGACAAAATGTTAGACTCGATAAAGAACGACACCTCTTCAAACTATTGGATAATAGCAAGCACTTACGCAACATCGCTATTCCAGGAATTAAGGAGCGATGTCCCCAAGGTATACCGACACCCAAGGCAAGGGCTAGGTATAGGTCGTCTCTTTCATTCCCAAGGTGTCAAGAACAGTACTTCCAAACAGTACTTCAAGTAGTATAAATACCCAAGCATTTATTACTTGACGGATAACACTTTCTTACGACATACATACATTTATTACTATAGCCTCTTCGGCTTCACCATACAGCCTCTTCGGCTAACATTCACATACTTACTCTCACGCCCGAGCTTGGTCCTGGGTCAACACCCGGGGCGAGTTAACGGGTGTTCTTTCTTATTTTCAGATAGTTAAAAGGGATACTCTATCAAGAGACGAGGGAACGCACCCTAGACTCAAGGTACGGTATTTTACCTTAACAATAGTCTCGTTGAGAGTTATACTTTTTATAATTGTTCATCACCAAATGCCAGTTTTAATGTGCCGAATATTTCTTTTCCTTGTTTAGGAAGTGTGAACCATGCGGTTTATGCTTTAGAAACGTTGACATTTTCAAATGGAGATATACCCGAGAGTTGCAAAGATATTGCTACGATTTCAGTACCGGTACTTAAGCAGTATGGTGGTATAGTTAGGAGTACGTTAAGATGGATTCGGCCTTATTGTAAAACTTGTGAACTAGGTGGTGGAACTTGTGCATTTAAGGATTGAAAGACTACTTGTAATGGTTCTTCCAATGGTTAGTTTTTTCTTTCCTGTACATTATGTGCATACTGATTTTTTTTTACATTATGCTTATTTTTTTTTGCTGTGATATCTACTACTTTACTACCAAATATATCTAAGAACCAGTCAAATTTGATGGCCAGTAGCATCCATATGAGGACGATTAGTAGACTCGCGACTTTTGACTTTGCAGTCAGGTCCAATTAATCGCAGCTCCCATCATTTTTCCTCCTAAAACGTGTTTGAAGAGAAATAAATAATCCAAATGTTAAGTCCTTAAGTTCAAATTCTTAACACAAATGTTTAAAGCAATTTGACCAAATTAAAATATAAAAATCGCATTTCCTAACGAATCCATGTTGGTTTCTCGCTTATAGGTTGGGATTCGAGGTATACCAGTTATATGCTACTCATTATTACTGGTGTACCTACACTGGTATTCGCCATTGTGCTTCTATGCTACATTCGTGGCAAGGTAAGAAACCATGACCAGGGTCAACACCAAAGCGTTAACCTTTCCGCTATGGCTATCACCCCTCAAACACGTTCAACAACCGGTCTAGACGGAATCACAGTCGAGTCCTACCCAAAGACAATATTGGGAGAAAGTTTTGAATTACCCAAAGATGATAGCACTTGCGCCATATGCCTTTCAGACTACAAGCCTAAAGAGGCGTTAAGAACCATTCCGGAGTGTAATCACTATTTTCATGTGGATTGTGTAGACGAGTGGCTCAAGTTAAATGCAACTTGTCCCGTATGCAGGAAATCACCAGAAATTGCATCATTGGTTACGCCTTGTTCTTCCCTGTCCGTAAATTCCACAAATGCATCACACAGAACCTCTCAATAATAGAGTTTTGATACATTGTACATGCATATTTTTATATGTAGAAGAACATTACAATTAGGAAGTAAGATGCAGAGCAATTGCGTCACATTGAATTATATGGTGTTCATAATAACTTTTTGTACCTGAATATTTTATTACTTGTATAATTATTTACACGAAAAACATTATTGAGCATGAAGATGATGCATCAATTAATTTTACTTCAAGGGCCTAGTAGTGTTACTCTAAACTTTAAAAGCAAAAAAAAACATATTAAACTCACTTTACTTAATTCTAAGTTTTTCTACTTGTATCATTTTAATGTGTTTATATCTTTTCTATCTTGAGTCTCATCTTGAACTTCCTGAATAGTGGTCAATAGTGATGATTGCATGCTTGTTTCGGACGAGGTGCCCACTAGATCGGTAAAGGTGATTCCTATTAGAGAAATGGACATATATTCCTTCTATTCTATGTCTTGTATATGATGTTGAAGTTGAATCGATCTCTCATCTTTTATTCTCATGTTCTATGGCAAGAGACTCAATGGTGGAGTTTGGATGCTACAAGCTTTCTTTCATATGAAGATTTGTTATCATGGTTTACTGATATTCGTATTAGTAAACAAGTAAAATCACTTTAGAAAAATGTGTTCTATGTTATGTGGTGGCAGATTTGGAGATTGCAAAACAATCTGTTGTTTGGCTTGAACGTTCCTAGGAAGGCGACTATTTTTGATGATATAGTTACTTTAGCTTACACATGGTGTTCTAATAGATGCAAGTCGAAGTTCAATTGGGTGATTTGGATGCAAAATCCTATGAGTGCTATTATGTAACTATCCTTCTAGCTCCTTGCTAAAAGTGTTCTAATAAAACTTTGCCGCTAAAAAAAAGTGATCAATAGTGATGGACACACATCTAAACTAACATCATGAGCTTTTTTTTTTCCGAATGTTGTGGTGTATGAATGGTTATAATCTGGATAACAATTTGAGTCATGTAATCACTTTAGACTAAATTATTTTGACCTTATATGCTTCGGGTTCACGAAATCCTTAGTCGAATCAGACAGATTGCGAGTTAAATTTCCAAGCCACAAGAAATCAATCAAAACGCTAAGGTATTTTTTTTGTTGTTGTTATGTTCATAAAATGAGACCAAAATGTGGTGTATAACCATCAATCGAAAAACAGTTATTTTCGGTTATTTACCAAACTTTGCATTGGTTAGTAAAAGGCGGAAAAACAAGGGTCGTGGCGGTATCAAGCTAATTTTTAACCGTCTTATTTTAATTTCTTAAACCAAAAGGACCAAAACATGTAGAGTTACAAAGTTTCATACCTAAATATTACATATACTTAGAAACCTCATTTTAAGCCCCCTTATTTTACCTTCACAGCCACCCACCTTAAACCCCACGCGCCGCCGTGTACATCACTCACGGGAAAACATCTTAAGGTTAGTTATTTTGTTCATTTAACTATAAACACTTTGTCCTGTATGTTTTTGTTTTTTTAGGGGGTGTTTGGGATTGCTTATTAGAACTGCATATGCTTTTTTATATGATAATAGTGTTTTTACAGATTATAAGTAAGTTATTACTTAAAGAGGTTTTTGGTTTAGCTTATTTTTTATGCTTAGGGAATTTTTTTTAACTTTTGAAAAGACAATAAGCTGAAATAGAGGGCTTATTTGAGTTTATTAGCTGTCTAGAATTCAAATAAGCCCATAAGCTGGAAAAATAAGCTAAAAAAACACCCCAAGCTTATTTAAAAAAGGTTATGCTTATGAAGCAACTCCTTGTTTACTTATAAAAATCAGCTTATTTGAGCCGAATAAGCTTTAAGCTGTTTGGCTACCCAGACAGCTTGTTATGTTTTGACTTTTGAGAATGCAAATAGCAAATAAGCTGACAAACTGAAGTCTTTGGCAATTTTGATTATTCAAAACTGATTATTTAGTAACAAGCCAAACACCCCCCTTTAGTTCCAGCAAGCCAAGCTGATGTAATTAAGTGAGGTTTTGCTGTTGTGGACGATTTTGAAAATTTGTGATTTTGGCGTAGCAATCTATGTGGACTGGTTATGTTTAGTTTTTTTAATTGACTTTAGAATCTACAATTTGATTGCTAGAATAAGTGGAATCTATTTGAAATTTATAACATTATCAGAAAGAAACATGGCGGGAGGGAAAATACGGAAGGAGAAGCCATCACGAGGAGCAGCGGTTGGCTCGTCGAATCACTATCAAGGAGGTATACAGTTCCACAAGTCAAAGGGTCAGCATATCTTGAAGAACCCTTTACTTGTTGACGCGATTGTTCAGAAAGCTGGGATCAATAGTACTGACGTGGTTCTTGAAATTGGTCCTGGTACCGGTAATCTTACCAAGAAGCTTCTAGAAGCTGGGAAATCTGTAATTGCGGTTGAGCTTGACTCGCGTATGGTTCTCGAGTTGCAGCGTCGGTTTCAAGGGACCCCACACTCCAATCGACTCAAGGCAAGTATTTTCCTCCAGTTTTTGTATATTTTCAATAATTACTTTAAGTATTAAATTTGTTAGTTCCTGAAAATAGATACTTCAATAATTGCTGAAGGTCTTAACATAATCTCCAAGCTCGCCCATTTGCAACTTTAATGCTATTTAGTTTTTCGTTAACATAAGTTTGGGAAGTGATGATTAAAGATATCGTTATAGGTGCAGTTATCTGTGCTCTGCTGAGTAAAGTCTTATTTGCACGTCAGTCTGATTCCAAACTTCACCTGAATTTATATCATTCAATGAGTTGCATTGAAAATTAAATGAGCTGATCGATTATACAATGCTTTGGCAGATGGAAGCTTGACATTGTTCGTCTTATATAGCTTTACATCTGTTGATGCATCGGATTTTTAGTTTGACTTTTTTAACTATTATTCTTCCTTTTTCGTTGCAAACAATTTATTATTATTGTAAGGAAGGCAGTTTGCAAAATTAGTGATTTTGTGGTGAAGAAACATTGTTATTTGCATCTACATTACATTATTACGATTTGTAAAATTTGCGTCCGTTTTGCAAAAATTTCTATGTTTACTTTCTGAGAGTGTTGGTCTTACATTTCGTCTCAAATTTGTCGATGTATTTAATAGTAATCAAGTAGTTATAAATTGTTTGAATCATTTTTCTGAAATTGCACAATAGCAACAGGATTTGCTAATTTTTGGGAACTTTTTTTTTTCTATCTTTACAAAGACGATGGTCTGATTGCTCTCTTTGAACATTATAAACTAACTGAATTTGTCTGATTGCTCTCTTTGAACATTATAAACTAACTGAATTTCTCTACATTTGACATTGTTTATAGATTATTCAAGGAGATGTGCTCAAGTGTGATCTTCCATACTTCGACATATGTGTAGCTAACATTCCATACCAAATATCATCTCCCCTTACCTTCAAGCTACTGAACCATAGGCCTCTATTCAGATGTGCAGTGATAATGTTCCAAAGGGAATTTGCCATGAGATTAGTTGCCCAACCTCGTGATTCTCAGTACTGTCGCCTTTCAGTCAACACCCAACTCTTGGCTCGTGTTTCCCACTTGCTAAAAGTTGGTAAAAACAACTTTAGACCCCCACCAAAAGTCGACTCGTCAGTTGTAAGAATCGAGCCAAGAAAACCAGCCCCGGTGGTCAACTTTAAAGAATGGGATGGTTTGGTCCGAATGTGTTTCACTAGAAAGAATAAAACCCTTGGGGCGATTTTTAAACAAAAACGTGTCCTTTCAATATTGGAGAAAAATTACAAAACCCTTCAAGCGTTACAAGCTTCTCAAGGTAATGATAATCAAATGGCGACAGATGCATCCGTTTTGGGTGATGCGGGTGAGTTTAGTATGGATATGGATGATGAAAGAGATGATGTCGAAGATGATGATGATATGGAAATGGATGATGCTGATACGAAGTCCGATTTTAAGGATAAAGTCATGGCTGTGTTGAAACAAGGTGAATATGAAGATAAGAGATCGTCAAAGCTTGCTCAAGCCGATTTTATGCATTTGCTATCTCTATTCAACCAAGCTGGTATACATTTTTCTTGAACGAGTTGCAAATCTTCATGGTATATGGTATACTCTTAGTTTGGATCTTTGGGGATGTCAGTTTTGTAAGCTTGATAGTAGTTTGTTATTATTTCTGTGAGAGTTAAGTGCAACTTTATAAAGATAGTGATTTGAAATGGGATAAGAGTTTTGCTTTAGGTCTTATTTTGATAACCTGATGGTTTCTGAATATCTAAAACATTAATTTAGATTTGGCAATAATCATCCTTTGTTGATACTAGCTACCATGTTGACTCACAGCTATCGGAATAGGATGAGCATTTTGACCCGAATCCTGATACCGAACCGGAACCGTACGGGTTCCCTTTACAACCCCCGAAAAATTAAACCGTAAACTTATTATCAGTTAATAAAAGTCATCAATTTTACATCCATAAACTAACCTGATCATTATCAATCATATTTCAGAAATATTAATTAGGGTAAATTACACAGCTCGTCACTCCACCCTGTTTATCTGTTCGGTCCCCCGTTTTGAAAATCGGTGGAAATGGTCACGGAAGTGGTCATTTTGGTGCGTGTTTGGTCCCAAGGGATGACGGTCGTTAAGTCTCTTCGTTAGTGATGGGTATTATGGTAATTTCGCATAAAAACTATGTTGCACCGTTGGTCCCTTTATACATGGCCTTTTTTTGTTACACATGTATACTTCCCATCACATCACCAATAATTTTTTTACTATTCACTTCACTAACAATTCTGATCCTTATCATTTCACAACATTATTTTTGCCCAAATCTTATTCCTACTCTTTCACAAATCACTCACAAAAGCAGATCTACATTATTTTTCTGCGTTCAAACCCTACATGCAATGGTGTTAATTGACCAAACGGCATGGAAGCTCCGAAGAAGAAAGTGACGGGCACCACCGAGCGACTAATTGAAGATCTCGAATCGGCATGTGGTAATGATTTGAAGCCCTTTTGCTTCAAGTTTAATTTTCTACAAATGTAGTGTTCTTTACTTGTTTTATTGTCGATTTATGAAGTTAGGTTTTGATTTTGATTTTCAGAGAATGCATCCAATATGTTTTCGATTCGAATACATCATGGTGGAAAATTTCAAAGGTATACATGCATAAGGTATTTCGATGGTCATGTCGACATATTTGATATGGTCAATATCGATCAGTTTACTTTTGTTGCGCTGAACATGATGGTTGTTCAATTAGGTTATACAGGTGAATATGAGCCCATGTTTTATAATTATCTTAGACCATTGACTAGTCTAGATGAAGGGTTGTATGCTTTGGCATGTGAGGCGGATGTCCGTTGCCTGGCTACCCTTGTTAGAAGTTTTAAGCTGATTGAGGTCTATATAGAACATGGTGTTACGACTGTAGATTCTCACCGAAGGCTACCACCACGGGTTAGGGCAACAATAGAAGATATTACTGATGAGCCGTGCAACAATTGAACATAGATCTGAAAAAATGTTGTTGACATGGCATGATTCCAGTGAACCAACTAAGGAACCTATTTGTGACTCTGTCACACCTAGGTCTTTGCCTCAACTTGATTCTAGTACACCTTTTAAGGATTTTGTTTGTGAGTCCGTTACACCTAGGTGTATGCCTCATTGTATGTTAACCCCTCCTACTGATGAGTTGTCATCACATATACACAATTGAGTGGTGTACAAGGAGTTGACATACAAGAACATGTTCTTCCAACAATACAGTCACAATTTAGTGACATAAACCTGAGTTTTGTCTCACAACAAGCAACTATGAGGAAATTGAATTGGATGGAGAGGCAGGCTTTGGTGATGTTGCGGGGAGTGGTATAGAAAGTGTTGGGTTAATTCATGATGAGTTTTTTGGAGTTGATGACTTGGACTTGAACTTAAATGAACCTAAACATAATATGAGCTTCCTGTGTCTGAGGAACTAGATGTTGGTAGAACTCAGGAACCTATTGTGGAAGAGGTTAGAACTTAGGAACCCATTGTGTAAGAGGTTAGAACTCAGGAACCCATTGTGGAAGAGGTCATAGTTAAAGATTATATGAGTTCTGGGAAGATGCTGAATAGAGTAATGGTCAGGAAGATGAATCAGATCCTAGTGATAGACACTTCTTCTATGATGTTAAATGGATAGACAGTGCATATGAAACTCAATATGATGTTCAATCTAGTGAAGATGCATGTACAGATGATGATGATTTTTTGGTAGATGAAGAAAATAAAATTGTAAAGCCTGATGTTGATGTGCATTTGTTTGGTATTAGCATGAATGTTCCTTTTGACAACACTAGTGTCACTAATCCAGTCCCAGATGATGTTTTAGAAGGAGAGGATGTGGATGTTATCAATGCGGATGGTTTTTATAGTGACCCTAGTAATAACAATGAAATAAGTAATTGCAGGAGGAGAAAGTTAGCTAAATTGAGCAGAGAAATGAAAGGTGTTATACATGCTAATGGTTAATGGAAGTACTCATTTTACACTGGGTAAAAATTTACTACTACAAAAGAGGCTAAGGACAAATTCTACCTGCATTCCATTGAAAGCAGAAGAAATTTGAAGCTGCTGTATATGAATGATAGTGTCAGGGTAAGAGCAAGATGTGATGGAAAAGTGCCTGTGTTTACATGTCACAAGGTACTGGACCAACTGGCCCAAATCAAGGAATGGAAGTTGGGTCTAGTGGATCAAGTGGCCCAACTACTAAGAGTAAAAAAAAGAAGAATGCATGTACCAATGATGACAGTCAAGCATGTTCTTCTGCTTTATATGCACATAAACGAGATCTATGCCCTTAAGTCTTGGATGTGGGAAAGACAAACACACAATAAATTAGGTGGTGAGGACACACAGAGATACACACAAATGCCTTCAATATAGGGAAATCAAACACTGCACTTACAAATTCTTATCTAAGAAGATATTTGATCAAGTCAGGGTTAATCCAGAGATCCCAGTTAAGGCAGTTCATGACCAGCTCCAACGTGACTTAGAGCTTCAGATATCTTTTAGCAAAGCTTTCAAAGCTAAAGCTAAAGCTGAAAGAGAGATTAGAGGAGATCACATTTTGTAGTATTCTATGCTTGGAGACTATGTTGTTGAGTTACAGTCTACAAACCCTAATACCACTGTCAAGATTGCAGTTGAAAAGAATACTTATCCTTCTTTGCCTACTAGGGTGTTTGAGAGCATTAAAACTAGGTTTTAGGGCCTACAAAAGAGAGCTGTTAGGCTTAGATGGTGCTTTCATGAAGGGGCCATTTCCAGGCCAAGTATTAGCAGCTGTTGGACTTGATTCAAACAATGGAATTTACCAATTGACATATGCCTTGGTTAAAGCTGAAAGTAAGAGTTCATGGTGCTGGTTCTTATAGTGTTTGGGTGATGACATAGATTTGCATCCCAATTCAAATTTCACATCCATCAGTGATAGACAAAAGGTTAGTATTATGCTTCACTTGTTGAATTCTTAACTACTGCATTATATGAATTCGTAATTGATTAATGAATTGGTTCATGCAAGGTATCATTCCAGCCATTAAAACTGTGTTCCCAAGTGCTGAACACAGATGTTGCTTGTGACACATACATGAACATATGAAGCAGGGATGGTGTGGATAAGCATACAAGGATTTGTTGTGGAGATCTGCATCTGCTACAAGTGTTAAGGGGTTTGAAAAGTGTATGTTGTAGCTTAAGACGATAAATCCTAAGGCACATGAATGATTGAACAAGATACCACCAGAACATTGGACTAGATCTCATTTTTCAGGTAACACATAAATTCAAGGACTAACAGTGTAATTTTCTTAATGCCAACACAGTTTTTAATGCTTTCATATTTATGACTATTAGGTAGACTTGTATAGCATTTAATGATTTTATATTTATGAATTTTAAGTAGAGCCAACTTTGATTTATTGCTCAACAACATCTGTGATGTCTTTAATGGTAAAATAGTTGGAGGTAGGGACAAGCCAGTGATTATACTTTTAGAGTACATTAGAGAGTATTGCATGAAGAGAATACTGAATGTATAAAGCGTCATTGATAAATGTACTGGTCCTTTGACCTTGATGTGTTGTAGTGTAGGGTTGTTTTTTATAATTCAAGTTTTAAATTTATATTTTGCCGACTCAACCAAAAACAACACTTTAACGGGTAGTGTACCCGATCAGTAGTAGTTTCGTGGTAAGT
>BQNB010085889.1:0-28342 GCA_026074375.1 Tanacetum coccineum
GTTCTCTTGTATCTAGCGCTGTGTATTATGAAGTAGCACCCCAAGTGGTATTCCGCTGCGTTGTCATATTTTTAGGGGTGTTACAGTTTTTATTGATTTAAGTAGATTAGATAGCTTATTTGAGCTCAATCTGAGCTTAGAGACTCAGAGAGCTTATAAGAGCTTGTGATGAGCTTTTGAGTAGCATCAGCTTATTGAACAAAGTATCTGTATAAAAGTAAACTTGAGAAAATTAAGAGCATAATAAGAAACTTGAATTCTATTAATGAAAATAGCTGATTACATTACTAAAAATGAAAATTACATTTAGTTAACAATAAGCTAAAAACAATTTAAATGAAAATTACAAAAGCTAAATTTAATAAGCCAGTCTATAAACTACTCCTAGATGATTCCCTGAGAGTGAGTCCTTGCTTGTATTTATACTGCCTGGGAGAAGCTTCTAGGCCCCTGAGTCAGGTACATGCTCCCTTTGATCTTGTCCCTTCCTTTATCTCTAATCATTAGCTCTCTTGTTATCACCATTGGATCAACTTTGGAGTACACGAATTGCGATTTGAACCTCTTATGCTTCTTTTGTACATATTTTAGTGTAAAATGCCAATGATTAGTGTGTTTCCTTCATTCACGTGTGATTCCTTTGTCCAAAATTGACCAATAAGGGAGCTTGGTGACGTTTTGCTTTGCCATATTACTGCTTGGTACTTGAATTATGCTGCCACATCACCAATTTGATTTTACCCTTTGATTGTGACGTGAGGTTAAACGAAGAAGATGGTGAACAGTAACAACAACATTTTGCGCGTTTTTACTTTTTATAAAAGGGTGCGTTTGATTTTTTTTTTCTTTCTTTGACTAGGGGTTATACTTGTTGACTTGGGCCGGGTATAAGGGTTTTGGGCTTGGGTAAAGTTAACAGGTATAAGGATTTGGGTTTTATAAGTAGGTAACGACCGTTATCTCTTTATAAAAAGAGATAACAGTTGTTAGGGCTTTTAGGGACTATTTATGAATTTGATTTAACATTAAGGGCATTTTAAGGGTTTTTGTCTTCTTGTTGTTGACTAATGTTGACCAATGGTTGACTTTGGTTAACTTTGAAAGCATTCTCCCGGCTTTTGTACACTCTATCCATTCCCGTGTCCATGTTTGTCCGGTTTTGACCGTTTTCTTGTGATTTTTGCTATATCCGTACCTACACAATCACAAAGACAAAACAAGCAATATACAAGCATTTTAAGCACAATTTTGTCTTTTATGGGTTATTTTTTATATAAAAACGAATATGTGTTTTCACACATATCAGAGGGTTTTGACAAGCGAGAACGAACGCGAACCGACTACCCAAACGTAGTTTTAACAATAGCCCGAGCACTATAATCAACCCAATACTCCAAGACTCTTCATGTTTTTGATCAAAGATTTAAAAATAAAGTGTGTGTGTGTGTTTTAGGTCGGATGCAAGAGAGAAAAAGAGAGGAGGTGTGTGCTTGATTTGAAAGCTAAAATGAGATATGTGTGTGTCTTGGATGCAAACAAAGTCATATATGCCAAATACTAGTACTAACAAGAGACCAAGGTGCTAAAATTAAGCCACCCTTGTCCCCTCTTTGTCTTGAACCGGATAGGGTATCCAAAGGGTTTCGGGAGTCTTCGTTTTGTGTCGGGTTCACTTAAAACTCAAAAACCGTGATCGAAAAATATTTCCCGAAGTTACTTAGCATTTTTATTCATCTTAAAGATACTTTTCCCATAACTTAGAGTATTTACTCAATATATTTCCACGTTATAGTTCCCAAAAACTCATTTGGACATTAACAGACGTGTCGGGACTCGTTTTTTGGCATTTCTAAAAAATTCGCGGGTCAACCACCCGGAACATAAATAATAATAATACCCTCTAAAAAGGATTATTATACACCATAAACCATAAAATACCTTAAATCTCATAAATTCACCACCGTCAACACGGTACATATTCTAATAAAACTAATAAACGTCAAATAGTTAAAGGACTAATATTAGAATATTCAAACACAAAAAGGGAAAGGGTTACACTATCCATCACTCCACTAAACACTAGCCAAACACTCCTCTCTCAATCGATCGAGCCTTCACCACTTGCTCCCCGAGCACTCACGTTTTCTTCTCCGCCTACATCTCCTCACCCTGACTTAAACAACATTGAGGACTTACCTCCAAGAAGTTCAAATCCTCCACCTTTACCTTCATTTAATCAAACCAACAACCAAACACTCCTTCATTCCGATCCTATGGAATTTGAGCCCTTCTATCCACCTACTAACCTCTCAAGATGAAATAGACTTTGTGCTCAACCGAAACCCTTCATGACTAGGGAGAAAATCATGAAAGAGATTGGGCAACTTCAAGACTTGTCCCATGACATTAAAACCGCTCTCCATAATGCACAAAATGTGCAAATTAGACTTGTACCTCACACCACCACCACCATCTCTCAAATGCTACGACCATCATCCTACCCTACCACCACCTTCCAAACACTCCAAACTTCCACCATACCACCCTTTCGACCAATCCTTCTACCACCATAAACCTTCATTTACATTGATCAATCCTTGTGGATTAATGGACCATCCTCTATTCCTCAACCACAAGAACACACTTGTCCACATTGCCAACGAACTCAATCTCTTGTCCATGAGATGAGGGACGAAATGCGTTTTATGCTCAACCATATTCTTGAACGACTCAACCACCTCACAAACCAAAAACCATAAGCAGTGATTACAAGCATTAAGGACTATATGCTTTTATTAGGATAATTAGTTATCTAGAATTAGACCATGATTTTATTTTTTCTTGTTAACAAAAACATTATATGTTTACTTCATGGTTCCTAAGTTTATTAAAATGTTATCAAATGCTTACTTATGATTAAGGAAACTTACTCTTGCATGTGGTAATCATATTTGTATTTTTAGTTGTTGTTTGTATAGTTGGTTGATATTTGAATAGTTGTGTGGAAATCGTAATGGGGGGTGAATATGTTTCCTTTTAAAATCTTAAAATGTTTCGTATCAAATTGCCGATCAAGCGTGACACAATATGATGAGTGTTCACATAGTAATACATCAAATCACAACAATACAAACCAACACACAAATGCAAGTAAAAATATAAAGCAATAAATGCGAGTATAAATGTAAAGAGATAAGTGAAAGGAAATGCAAACTGGACACGATGATTTATAGTGGTTCTCGGTCATCGGAAGCACCTCTTCGGCCTTACTCCCTCTCCCCGTAGTACCAAAACTCGAGGTTACTTCCTAGTCTACCAAGCTCCCTTATGGCGGAGAAAACCGTACACAACTTTCGCTTATATCAATTTCCGACACTAAGCTAGATGTCGAGTTCTAATCTTAGCTAGAACCAATCTATCATGACTTCACAACTTCTTCACTACTTTCACGACTTCATGACACAACTTCACAACAACACAACTTCTTCACGCCTTAGTATTCTTCACCACACTACTTCACTACTTCACTTCACGACTTTACTACTTCACTTCACGACTTCACTACCCTTCACAACTTTTCTATACCTCACTTCACAAGTTCACTTCAACTAGACACTACTTTGATCACACCGATCTATCTAAACTTCCTATGATCACTATCGATTAACTAACTATACACAAATGATCACCTTTATGGAGCAAGCTATTATACAAGTTTAGTAATACATGGACTCGGATCTTATACATTGTGAAGGTAAGACATGGTCACGATTTGCATAACCTAACGCCTACATAACTTCGTATCTTAATGGATAACGAAGGTTGTTTTTCTTGCACAATTAAAATAGAATGGATGATTGATCAAATTTTAAAACAAACCTATATAAGTTAATGTGATCAAATGATAAGGGCTTGAAAGCGAGGTTTTTGGATCAGAGAAAACTTGTCTTTTGTGTGCAAAGAGGTGAGAAAATCTGTGGAAACAGTCCACTATTTATAGGAAAAAATATTAATTTTTTATTTGGGCGGTCCCCTTAATTATACAAGGGCGGTCCCCTTAATTATGGTCGGTCCCCTTAATTAATTAAGGGGGCCGCCCATTTTTCAGACGCTCCCTTTTTTGTCCTTTTGTGGGGAAGGTTTTTCTGGAACTTTCTAGCCGTTTTTGGGTAGAAAATTTGAATTCAAAATATTTATTTTGAATAAAACATTTCTTATAAATACAAAAATATTTTGTATATGTTTTTTAAAAATGTTTGTCCCATTTTATAAAAAAATGTAAGGTTTGGAAAAATAAAAAATTTCTTTGATCATTCAACAAATTAAAGTTTGTTTGTTCATACCTTTAGTGATTTACGTCGGGTGCAAACTTAAATTTGTTTGTTTGAAAGTAAACATGAGACGTCGAAAGATGTTGACGTAATGAATTGATGATTTGTGATACGAGTAACTACAGCATTTACGTTATGTGTTATAAAGTTACATGTTTGTCTCACAAAAACATGAAGAGAATGTATTAGATTAGATTTCGTAATGTAATATTTCTACCCAAACAATATCACCCTTTTTATGTTGACAAAAATGTAAACATAACTCTTAGTAAAATGTAATAAGTTACTTGTTTACACTTCTTCTTCCCTTTTGTCGAAACAAACAAGGTGGACTCCTAGACTGAGACTTTTACTAACACTTCTGCTCTTCAACAAAGAGGCGAGCTCTGACATTCATCTAAGTGAAGTCTCTCTATCTTTCAATCCCTTTTAAACAATGTCACTCCCCTTGAAGATTGATCAGGCGGATCCATTGATCAATTGTTGTAAACTCTTATACCTACATACAATGCGTTAGTTTCATGCGCAAAAAATATTATATATATTACTTTATATATATATATGAAATACAATATCAGAAATGTGTAGATGTTTAAACGGTGCAATAACTTAATGGACTTGGACATTTGCAAATGTTCCCCCTTGGCGTATGCTCACCCTTGAATTGGGGCCACCAAGCAGAAATCGAGTAATGGAAAGTGCTACAAAACAAAGTTAGTAGAAAAATGCACATATATATAATGATGATGATAGATATATATGCAAGACATTTAGTGGGGAACAAATCATGTATGTTTTTAGGTTTATTGCCCACTCTAATGTGGTGGCACTAAAGACAAAACAACCTAAATAAAGAAAAAATGATAATGCTTAAGATATGAAAATGTTTAGGAACCAATGATAAGATTCGACTTACACATGCTTAAGGACTAAGACTTGACCAACAAGTCTTATTATGAGAATGACTCATACCAAGATGTCCTATGGATAAGAAGTATTAACATATGATGATTGTGGGTTTGAATAGGCTAAGTGTTGTATTGAGAGATTCCTAAATCCCCAAGGTTTCTTTGTTAAGCATTGTGTATGCTTTTAATGTTTGAGGTGTTTAAGGATAAACATTATCGTAAGACTTTTGGTCGAATTAAATGTTGATGATAAGGATGATTGGTTGAGGATGTCATTGGTGAGGATGATTGTGATGATGATGATTGTGATGAGGAGATGTCATTGGTGAGAATGTTAGTAGATGGTTGTTAATGTTGATGAACAAAGGTGAAAATGTGAAAATGGTGGAACATTGTGATGACTCAACAACACTTGAAGGTTGAATATCATCTTTGTGTATTTCACTTGCCAAAAAATGGAAATGGACCAATGAAAGACACGATATTGTGATGACTCAACAACACTTTGAAGATTGAATATCTTCTTTGTGTTCTTCACTTTAAAAAGTGGAAATGATTTGATGAGACGCATTTCATTACGAAATTCACTTGAGGGGAATGGTTACATGGTGAATCTTCTTGTGAAGATGACAAGGTGGATGACTCGAGGTTGATAGTAGTAAGGATGACTCGGTTTTTCATTTCACATTGGTGATTTGGGGATGTACTAGAACTAGTGATCACTAACAAGAGTGAATAATGGTTATGAGGTTTGAGTGTATGGTAGAAGTGTATCTTGTGGTTTCTAGTGAATAAGAATCACCTATGTGAGTTCTTGAGAGTGTTTGGTTAAAGGATATATGTGAAGATGTGTGTTTTCCCTTCCTTTCCAATTCGTGCTCATCCGGATATAAAAAGAATAGGTGAAATAAAAAGAATAGGTGAAGAGAAATAACGACGGAAGCAATGAGCTTGACAATGTCATGACGGATGATGGTTAGCATACGGTGAACTTCATCCGCGAAGTTATGTAGCTCTTTTCGAGTATTACGAATGTTCTTAGAACAATCACACGACGAGGTACGCGGTTGTCATAAAGATGGTAGCGGAAATGTGGTAGGAAAATATTAATCATCTATATAATAATAGAGGCGTGATTTAGGTTTTTGTGAAACGAATTCGACATGAACAATGTGTGACATTTTAATTTGCATTTCGCGAATTAAAAATGCTTAAACATTTCGGATGAAATGATTAAGTTGTCGAGATTTATCGGAATGTATTTAATAGTAACAAGACTATTAAAATGAGAATGACATGTTTATGAGATTTGTTTCATCATTCCTAAGGGAATGGAAAAAACTAACGGAAGTGAAAGTACTTAGTCTTAAGGTGTGTATATTAAAGATGCTACGAATCACTTATGTAGAAACTCGTAAGATCTTTGTCACGCGAAGGTTGATGTAAGCTTTTAGCTTTAGGAAGAGCATTTTAACATATGTTGTTAAAAGGCTTGAATATGAACTTTCGAATATGACCTTTAACATTTGCGATCGCAAGTTAGAGATACTTGAATATTTCGGATGAAATATTTAAGTTGTCAAACCTACTTGGAGGAGTGTTAGACATGTTAGCATTTAGCATTTAGGAGCATGTGTTATTTAGATAAACTAAGAAATATTTTATCTAAATTGCTAGAAAGACAAATGCCTTTATAGTGGACATGCATTTAATATCTAAGCAATTAAACATTGAGCATCAAGATCACGAAGACATATAATTGCATTACATGTGAACAAGTAATTATCTTAAAACATTAAAGCACATATGTAAGGTGCATTGTGTCTAGATTGACCAAGGAAAAGCCTAATTTCTACGTGCTTAGTGTGCACTCCTAATGATGTACAAACTCTATCGATGTATACTATCCTTAGGCATATTTAGGAAGAGCCATTTAATCAAGTTAGAGAATGAGTATGAGACTATCACTAGTGGTGCTCAATTCAGGCTAAACACGACCATTTTTACGGGTTATACACCGAACCCAACTTCACTCACCTTGGAAGCAATTCAACCGTTAGGTCAAATTGAATTTCTAGTGCGATAGATTCTCCAGTAGTCATTCTCATGTTGGAGAAAATGGAATTCTTATATTTGCCTAATGAAATGTAGCAAATATAAAATTTCGTATTATCTTTTCATAGAGTGCCTTCCATGACTCAACTAACATGCTTTAATCCTAGTTCGCATAATCTTAATCAAGATGAGTGGAATTCTTAGATAAGTGTAAGTAAGATGTTTTAAGAATGCTTCATTGCATGTCTTGAGAAATGAATCTCATCAATATTATTTATCTTAATTGAGTTTGTGATTCTTTAATGATAAATGATTTTAAAAAGAAACATATTTTATTCTTAAGCAAATATGAATTTTTTAAGATTATTATTTTTATCATAGTTGTATACCATAATTAAATAGGTATTTGAATAAATGTATTTTTACTTGTTTATACATTGACACATATTGTCATACTAATAACTTATATGTTTCAAATTATATGTAATGTATTTTCTTATAACACATCCATTTATGCTACGAAGAAAATAAAATGCATAGGATATATATTATCCTTTATAAAATCATTTAATATGATAAGTTCATAAATTCTTTAAATATAAGTTCACATTTAGCAATTGCATTGCAATGTAAACTTCTTGAATATCTCGGACGAAATATCCAATTTGTGAATCCTACTTCATTGTGTATTTGATGCGTGTATTAAATATATTAGTATAATATTTGGAACACAACCATTGGACAAGTAGACTCAATATGGCATCATCAACAAAAGTGTAATTTATGATCCGATGCATATTCTTTTTATCTAGAAAATGATGTAATTATTTTCATATCAATCTAGTGTGATTGGGTATGTAGATCCAAGATAATATCTCTATATATTGATATAGTCTTGAAGATAAACAAATAAGAAACACGAAAACTTGTCAAATAGATTCAATAAAGATATCAGTCGTAATTTGAATAATGAATTGATATATTCTCGAAATCTTTTTTGACCCTCACGAACACTCATTTAAAAGAAAATAAATAAACATTTAAGTGGTGTGTTTCATTAATCCAAAGATTAGTTGTAAGGTGAGGTTGATGAATAATGATAAGTTAACTTCTTATTCCAAGATTGTCGTAAATTTTAATTGTGCGAAAAACTATTTGTTGCTATGTATAATATACATGGTTTTTGACATTTTATGAGTATATATATGAGTTTTCTAACAATTTGTATACAACACACATCTTTTGTAACATACTATATGTTTTTAGAAAAATATAATTATGTGTGTATGTTAGAACCATGCAAGCACACGCATTTTCTTTTTCTTAGTTACTAATGTATTGATACAATCTTTTCTTTTGTTTAACCAACCCAAGGTCAAATAAAGCAAGTTGTTAAAAATATTTAAACGTGTTGTTGAAAATAGATTAAATCGTTGGAAATATTTAGGTGACTAGTTTTAACACATTTAATAATTTCTATTAACAAACTTAAGACACAAAGAAGTGCATATAATCACATAGCATAACACATAAAAGTACATGTCGTCGTTTTGTGTATTAGATACAACAACATATACATAGCTCGGTTTTATTTGAAAATAAAATACTTTCCTCCCTATTTCAAAAATCAAGTTTAATATTTTTGAAAAGTTAATTACACCATTTTTCAAAGATATATCGACTAGAAATGTACGACTCGAAAGGAAAAGATAAAATACAAGTTTTACGTTAAAACGAGACTCAACGTTTTGGACATTAAGTAGTATTTTGCCTTTTTGACTAGATTAAGTTTGAAATAAATACGTGGAAGTATTTTTATATGAAAGTAGACTCAATTATCTTCGAAATAGCGGGTGACACGACTTCTATGGACTTACGGTTGATTTTATATGTTTTTTCAAAGTTTCTGAAAAACTGCTGAATCAAACAGGTGGTCCCCTTAAAATTAAGGGAGCCGCCCAGGAATTAAGGGGGCCGCCCACCTGATACTTAAAATTACGATTTTTGTAAAAAATTGTTTTCTGACTTTGCAGAAAGGTGTACAACTTTCTGAATTTGATACCGAACATATAACACTTATTTTAAGCATCATTTTTATCTCGAGCTAGTATAATTAGTGTATATAACATCAAGACTAATACAATTTAATCAACAAAACACTTTTCATATTTAATCCCCCTTAATGGGCAATTTGATACATGGATCGTACTTAATTTTTAAAACCATTTGTTTTGAAAATTAGAGCGACGTGACTCTTTATACCAATTGTGGAAATCGTATAGGGGGGTGAATACGTTTTCCTTTTAAAATCTTAAAAAATGTTTCATATCAGATCACCGATCAAGCGTGACATAATATGAAGAGTGTTTATATAAATTCTATACCAACAATACATATTCGCATCAATGTTTACATCAATCCATGACACAAACACAATCAAAACTATATAAGCAACACAACACACAATTGCAAATATAAATATAGAGCGATAAATGCAAGTATAAATGTAAAGAGATAAGTAAAAGGAAATGCAAACCGGACACGATGATTTATAGTGGTTCGGTCACGAAGCACCTCTTCGCCCTACTCCACTCCCCGAGCACCAAACTCGAGAGTTATCTTCACTAGTCAACAAGCTCCCTTTAGGCGGAGAAAACCGTACATAATGTTGCTTATATCAATTTCCGACACTAAGCTAGATGTCGAGTTCTAATCTTAGCTAGAACCAATCTATCACGACTTCACAACTTCTTCACTACTTACACGACTTCACAACACAACTTCACAACTTCACAACTTCATTTCACAACTTTACATCACCAAGACACTACCAAGATCATCATGATCTAACATACCTTCTTATGATCACCATGATCTAACTATTACACAAGTTTGGAATACATGGACTCGATCTATACATTGTGAATGTAAGACATGTCACGAATGCACTAACTAAACTACATAACTTCGCATCTTGATGATAGCGAGAGTTCTTCTCTTGCACTTGAATGGATGGATGATTGAATCACATTTAAACAAACTTATTACAAGTTAAGTGATCAAAGAAAAAGGTTTGAAAGAAGAGTTTAGATCTGAGAAAAACTATGTGCAAAGAGGTGAGAAAATCTGTGGAAACAGTCCACTATTTATAGGGAAAAATATTAATTTTTTATTTGGGCGGTCCCCTTAATTATACAAGGGTGGTCCCCTTAATTATGGCTGGTCCCCTTAATTAATTAACAGGGGCCGCCCATTTTTCAGACGCTCCCTTTTTTGTCTTTTTGTGGGGAAGGTTTTTCTGGAACTTTCTAGCCGTTTTTGGGTAGAAAATTTGAATTCAAAATGTTTATTTTGAATAAAACATTTCTTATAAATACAAAAATGTTTTGTATATGTTTTTTAAAAATGTTTGTCCCATTTTATAAAAAAATGTAAGGTTTGGAAAAATAAAAAATTTCTTTGATCATTCAACAAATTAAAGTTTGTTTGTTCATACCTTTAGTGATTTACGTCGGGTGCGAACTTAAATTTGTTGTTGATGAAAACATGAGACGTCGAAAGATGTTGACGTATGAATTGATGATTTGTGATTACGAGTAACTTAAGCACTTTACGTTATGTGTTATAAGTTACATGTTTGTCATCACCAAAACATGAAGAGAATGTATAGATTAAATATCGTAATGTAATATTTCTACCAACAATCTCCCCCTTTTTGATGATGACAAAATATGTAAACTATAACTCATAGTAAAATGTATAAGTTACTTGTTTACACTTCTTCTCCCCCTTTTGTCGAAACAAAAAGGTGGACTCCTAGACGAGACTTTAACTACACTTCAACTCTTCAATCAAAGAGGCGAGCTTGCATCATCCTAAGTGAAGTCTTGATTCTATCAATCCCTTTTAAACAATGACATCCCTTGAACATTGACTCAAGCGGATCCATGGATCAAATTAGTTGCAAACTCTTAACCTACATCAATGGTTAGTTTCGTGCAACAAAAAATATATATAGGGATGAAAAACACATATCAAAAAATGTGTAGATGTCTTAAACGGTTGCAAACGTAATGGCTTGGACATTTGCAAATGCTCCCCCTTGATGTATGCTCCCCCTTGATTGGGGCACCAAGAAATCGAGTAACGGAAAAGTGCTACAAAACAAAGTTAGTAGAAAAATGCACATATATATATATATATATGCAAGACACTTAGTGGGGAACAAATCATGTATGTTTTAGGTATATGCACTCTAAAGTGTGGCACTAAAGACAACAACCTAAATAAAGAAAAATGATGAATGCTTAATTCATGGAAATGTTTAGGAACCAATGATAAGATTCGACTTATACATGCTTAAGGACTAAGACTTGACCAACAAGTCTTATTATGAGAATGACTCCTTCCAAGATGTCATATGGATAAGAAGTATTGTGGGTTTAAATAGACTAAGGATTGTATTGAGAGATTCCTAAATCCTCAATGTTTCTTTGTTAAGCATTATGTATGCTTTTCATGTTTGGGGTGTTTAAGGATAAACATTATCGTAAGACTTTAGGTCGAACTAAATGTGGATGACAACGCCATAGATAAGACGACAACGCCATAGATAAGAAGAGTCTAAAGAATATTTGACTCTTTTGTTACTAACATTAAAAGTAGAACTATCATTTGGATAAAGAGTTTGCATATCTATTTCATAAATGCCTTCATGTGGAATTGCACTAAAATAAAATACATTATCTTTCGAAACCAAAATACCATAATTCGTAAATGTATGAATATAATCGTTTTCAACCAAACGAGAAATTGAAACAACACCCCTGGTAACAGTAGGTGTGAAATGATAGTTGTCTAATATAATTATTAAACCACTATGAAGAATTAAATCAAAACTTCTAATTCGCTTTAACGGCTGCACGCATTCCATTGTCCATGTACAGACTTAAAGCTCCATGTTTCAACTTCTTGCTTCTTTTAAGACCCTGCAAGGTATTACAGATATGAGTACCATAGCCCGTGTCATATACCAAAGTCTTATTAGGAGAAGCATAGAATTCTATAGTGTAGATACCTGAAGTACTAGCCATGTAAGCCTCCTTCCTCTTCTTCAACTCAGCTTGGTAGGACGGACAGTTCCTCCTCCAATGACCCAATTCCTTGCAGTGGTGGCAGATAGAGTCCTTTGCCAGATTATCTCTCTTAGGCGGCTGTGGGATCTTGGGCTTTGGAGCATAAGTAAGCTTATTCTTTCCCATGTCCTTACCCTTCGTCCCTTGCGGTTTCCTTTTGTCCTTCTGGATCTTACCCTCCCGTATAGCTAACACAGTGGGAGTTTCAGCCTTCTTTGGAATACCTTTCTCATGGAGTTTTAGCATAGCATGCGATTCAGCTATCGTCTTCCCCATGTTATGCATGTTGTAGTTCTGAAGGAACTGATCATTGTCCTTGTTGAGAGAATTCAAAATAAGACTCACACCAAGTTCATTTGGCATTGCATAGCCTAGGCGTTCCAAAGTGTCCAAGTAGCTCTTTATCTTTAAGAGATAGGAGCTTAATGACTGACCTTCCTCCTGTTTACAAGCGTGAAATGCATTAACTATTTCAAACAGTTCCTGTTTAGCCTGCTCTTCGAACATAGTTATCAGTTCTTTCAACATGTCATATGCATTGTATTTTTCCAACGTCCTTTGCAGGTCTGGAGACATACTCGACAGCATAAGACATGCAACCTCTTGCTCAAGATTGACAGTCTCATAGTACTTATCAATAGTGTTAGGGTCAGTAGTTTCAGGATCAGGGGCGGGTCCAATAGGCTGTTCCACAAACTTCATCTTTTTCTCATACCTGAGAACAATCCTTGGATTGCGATACCAGTTTGTGAAATTCAAACCAGTGAGTTTCTCTGCTAGGAGAATTGACCTGATAGTCGTATTGTTTATGTTTTGGGCAGTAGCAGCCATCTAAAAAACAATCAAAAGTTTAGAAAATTTTAGTATTTTCGATAATAATCTCTTATGAAATTAACTACCCATGTTTATACATAAATAAATAATTGATTTTATTAAGTGTCTAAGATCCAACTTTGACGTTGTACCATTAATGCAGTTGATCTATTAAAAATGGTATAACTCCAAAAGGTAATCAACGTCTGATAACTGCCAACATGTGCAACTCTTAGCCAATATAGGACACAAAAAACGGAAAAACGTAAAAAACATACAAAATGTCAAACAGGTTAATTAATTGCAATTTGGGCAAGATTTGCCAACTCTACAAATAATGAGGGAGTGGTTAGTGTGAGTTTTAATAAATTTACACTTTTGGTCCCTCCATGTTTTTATTAATCTTAAATCTTATCTTTTTAATCTAACGAAATGGATGGTCTAGATTTATCCCTTAGTATGTAGGAAGAAACTAATATGCAAAATAACTCACCTCCACTACACTAGTTAATTTTAAAACATTTCCATTTATGTTTGTTTTAAAATCTTTCTAAAAATCCTTCAATTTTATAAATTTTCATGCCATTTATAAAATTAGGGTTGTCATTTTTATAATATTTCTAAGTATAATTAAGTGATCTTACTACGGATAAGGTTAATTCTCCACGGGAAATAATCAAACCCTAGTAACGATTAACGACATATTTAAAATATTGTTAAAACCGTTTATGTAAATTTTATGTAATCTTGCATGTTCCGTCACAGGTTCCCTTGCAGAAACCACTAAACCCCTGCGTTATTGAACGTTTGCAAGAAAATTACAAAATTCACGTATATAGTTCATGATTTCGCAAAGTGTATGTACCAATATACACACAATAAGCATCATGTACTTTTAGTCCATATTAATTTTGGAAATCATTTTTGCATAATTATAAAACGTCATAAATATAAAACATGCAAAACATATTAAGCAAAATTAATCATACTAAACTAGAATCAGTTACGCAATTAATTCAACAAAGGGTCTTCCCTAATATTGCAATTAAATCATTCACATAACAAATTCTCATGCATATATATATTTAAACTTAATAAACCATGGGTTACATGCATGTAATCCATGGTTGACAATTTATAACAGGATAAATAAGCAACAAATATCTATAGCAAATCTAAAATGCAAATAAAACAAATAAGCATTCTAGATAAAACATGTAAAATATATCCCTATATATTTTTACCTTATTTATGTGACCAATTTTAAGCAAAACTATTTCTATAAATAATTTCCTAAAATAATTTTCACATAAAAGGCATCAATTACACATATATAGGTGCCGGATTTTACATAATATTTACGCTTTTTATGTAATTACTACGCTATATGATTTGGCTTGTGATGCCACTGTTGGAATTGGTTAATCATTAACCCTAATATTACAAGAATATTCTACGAGCTACGCAGCGAATATAATTCATATAGCATACAAAATTAACACATAAAACATAAATAAGGAAACATACCGATAGCAATCAAGCTAGTGAAGAACGCAAGCTTCTTTGAGTACGCGCACGTGTGTAATAAACATGCTTACCGAAAACTACTCCAAGTTACTAAAGTAAGTAACCTTCATGCGGTTCATATAGTACACGTCAAGCAGTATCACCCGAATGCTAGTTCTTGACCAACGAATATGTGAACACAAGAATAATTGAAACTGAAAAACCCTAAAGGGTTGTTTGTTTCGATCGCACCAATAGAGAGGAGACACAAGGGATGAGAATAATGAGCTCTAGGATCCTCCTTATAGAGGGATAGATTTAGGGTTTACTTAAAAAACATACCTTATAGGAAAAGATAGCTCAAAAGCCCAATCCAACTCCCTTGGGTCCTTTAGGCCGGTCGAACAAGTCCCCCACCCCCTTGGGGATGACTTTTTGACTTTTCTAATTATTTATGGTTAATTACATTTAATTACCCATTAATTAAAAAGCCTTATTAGTTAGTTACATCTAACAAACTAATTAACGAACGTTAGTGTTCATTCATTGAATCATATATTAATATAAATAATAAATATAAAATTATATTATTATATTATTATTAACATTAATAGAATGATACCTAATTGTATAACGTGTGTGACCCTGTAGGCTCACGTATTTCTAGCCATATAAATATCCGTATGACATGAGCACAAAGCAAAAGCAATAACAATAGCAATAGCAATACCAATAGCAATAGCAATAGCAATAACACCCCTGATGACCTTCCAAGGCTACAAGTTTCTTCATGTTCCGAGAAGCTCTATCATGTCGAAGACTTGCAAGACCAACATGGTGGTTTTACCTTGGCTCTTCTTGATACTTTTTTCTCCAAGGGATTCCGTACTGTTAAATCCATCCCCCTTAAGTGTCGTTTGGGGTTTTCTCGGGTCTTGAAGGGAGCTCTTGATAAGGTGATTTGTAAGCCTGATGATATCTCTTATTTGGTTAGTTTGTTAGTCTTGCCTCTTTGTCTCCTTATAACCTTTTGCCCGAGGAGTAATCTTGAGTGCAAGTCGGCTATTAAGCGTCAACGCCAAGAAGAGAGTATCGTCAATGCCATTCGATCTTAGGGTGTGGCTGGTGGTAGTTTTCAACTTATGAGGAGGCCTTGGCTGAATCCTCCCATCCTTTGTTAAATGTTTATGAGGAAGAAATTGATTTAGGTGAGTAGAACATCAAGCAGTATAAGAGGAAGATTTGTAATGGCCATTATACTGCAGCAGTTAGGGGTCTTTCCTCTTCTGGTGTTGCTCCTTATAATGATGTTGCTCTTGAGGACCTAAAGACTAAGCATCCTTTCAAGCATGATCCATCTTAGCTACATATACCTATTGATCATCATCACCTCGTTGCATCTCCTACTGTGGTTCTAGATAGGATTAAGAGTTTCCCCCGTGGCACGTCTTATGGTAGGGATGGGTTACGTGCCCAATACCTTATTGATTGCCTAACTGGTGCTATTGTTGCTATTTCTGATGAGTTAGTCTCCTCTATCACCCAAGTTGTGAACTTTTTTCTTGACAGGAAATGCCCAAAGATGTTGGGCAAATATGTTGCGAGATCTCCTCTTACGCCGTTGGTCAAGCCGAGTGGTGGTATTCGTCCTATAGCCGTAGGTACTATTTAGAGGCGTTTGGTTCCCAAGGTCTGTGCTTTTATGATTGGTCATTCTTTGGATGGCCATTTAAATGATTTACAATTTGGCGTTGGGGTATCAGGAGGTGGGGAGGCTATTCTTCTTGCTGTGAATCGGTTGACTGAGAATCGAGGAGTTGATGTAGGCATTTCGATGTTGTTGGTATATTTCAAAAATTCCTTCAATTTGGTGGATTGATAGGTTATGTTACAAGAAGTTAGACTTCGATGTCCTTCTATTTTACGTTGGGTGAAATTTTGTTACTCGAGCCCGGCTAGATTGTATTGTGGGGAACACACCTTATGGTACCAAGGTGTGCAATAGGGTGATCCCCTTGCACCTTTGTTATTTGCCTTAGTATTACATCCCTTGATATGTAAGATTAAAGACTCCTTAAGCCTTTCCCTTCAGGCCTGGTATCTGGATGATGGCACTATTATTAGAGATACTTTGGTTGTTGGGAAGGTTTTAAAGCTAATTATGAAGGATAGACCTCGGCGGGGTTTATATCTCAATGTTGATAAAACCGAGGTTTTTTTGCCAAAAGAGGAACCAAGAAGCAGTTTTGCGGGTATTTTCCCGCCCAATATTGCCCGACCCTCGCATGGTGTCAAATTACTAGGTGGCCTTGTGAGTGTGGATTTTGATTTTAGTAGCGAGCTTGTGATGAAGAGAGTTTCCAAGTCCATTGAGCTTATGAATAATGTTACTAAGATTAATGACCCTCGGTGTGAGTTGTTGTTCCTTCGTGCTTGTGCGGGTGTATCTAAACTATATTTTTCTATGCGCACATGTTCTCCTCAGATCTTTAAGCGGGCCCAACGGTCTTTTGATGTGGCTCTTTGTTCTGCCCTAGAGCGTATTGTTACTACGTCTAGACCTAGATTTGGCGATTAGAAATGAAGGCTTTCCACATTACCCTTTTCATTTAGGGGTTTTGGTGTCTACTTTACATGAGATGCTCTAAACTATGCATTCGTTGCGTCTAGACTCCAATCCGCTAGATTGCATAGTAGTTTGCTCTGACATTCTGGCATTGTTCTTTTTGGGCCTACCTTTAGTAATGCATTGAGTGCTTTTAATGCGAAAATGGAGATTGACCATTTGAGTAATTCAAGTGAGACCGCTGCCCCCAAACACATGAAGAAACTAGCAGATATATATTTCACACGTGCTACTCAAACGGCTGAATATTCTTTTTCCCTTTCTACTCGAAAGATAGCTTTATGGAAGTCTCAAATGGAGGACCACACTTCTGATTGGCTTAGGGTGGTTCCAATCTCTGGGTTGGGACAAACTATGAACGGTACTTACTGGTGTGTGTTATGTTATCGGTTATGTGTTCCCCTATTTTCCGTTCTGAAACCGTGCTCAGCTTGCTCTAAGGTCTTTATAGAGGATATTTATGGGGACCATGATGTATCATGTGCTGGTATCGTTGGTATTAAACATCGGCATAACATTTTACGTGATACTCTTGTTTATATTTGTTTTTGATCTGATATTTCCGCTGGTAAAGAAGTGGATTTCGAGCTTGATGGAGGGCGGGAAAAACCCTTACATCTAGCTGATATGTTGCTCTACTCGTGGGACAAAGGACTTGATGTATGCGTAGATCTGACAAGGTCATCGCCCTTGACGCAAACGGGGATGGTTGATTTTGCGTTGGGTCGTGCAGTGATTGTGGCCGAAAAACGTAAACGTGTCAAGTATGAGGCTAAGTGCGTAGATATTGGGTATGGTTTTCTCCCCTTCTCTTTCTCTTCTTTTGGTGAACTTGAGAAGGATGCGGTTACCTTACTGAAGCGGATTCGAAAGTTCTCCATGAATCAAGACATTGGGGCACGTGCTGATGTTTACATTTTTAATAGGATCAGCTTTGCTATAGTTAGAGGAGTAAGGGCTCAGGTAGTATCTCGGCTTCCTACTAATTTCTTGTAAATCTTGAATTTCTAATAAAACAATCTTTATAATTAAAAAAATAACAATAACAATAATATGAATTTATAGAATTGTAAACATTCCTCCCATTTTGCCATAAATTGTTGAATTCTACATATATAAGATTTTGAGAGATTTTCATTCCATTCCGTTTGCCAACCAAACACAATGAGGAATGAAATTCAAATTCTGAATTCCTTGAATCTGCCAACCAAATAGGATATGAAATGAAATCAGATTCTAATTCCATCAAAATCCTAAAGATTTCGCGAACCAAATGGGCCCAAAGAAGTTTTTTTATAGGCTTTTAAATGTACAAAGTTTATTTTATTTTGTTGCTACAATATTTCATATATATGCATTTAAGTTTTCTTCATTAGATAATCATATGCTTGAAGGGGAAATATTAGCTACAATTTATTGTAGCTAATTGGCTACAATTCTAGGCTAAAATCATAGGTCTCTGAGTACTATTTGCGGGTCCCTGAATACTGTTTACGGGCCTGAATGAATTCTTGTGTATTTTTAGTGGGGAATTATTGCCAGTTGGCTACAATAATTGTAGCCAAGATATCCCCAGGCTTGAATTCTTATAGAGTAAACTAATAAAGCTAGTACGAGTATGAAATACCAAATATGTGAACAAGATTTAGATGCGCTAAGGGGGTGTTTGTTTATAGCTTACTTGATTTTGTGTTTAGAAAGCACACTTTCGTAGGCAACACGATTGCATTTAGCGTATGCAACAAGCCTTTAAACCCATCGGTGGCCCGAGTGGACGAGTTGTAGTCTCGTGAGGGTTTCCAGCGAACACACCCACAAAGTTCATTCCTTGACTACATGAATTAAACAAACACAAAACGCACGCTAGCACAAATGACACGAAACAAACTTTAAACAAATACGAACAAACATGAAACATTCTAAACATCACAAATATGATAAATAAAAACATTCTAAACACTCACAAATATAAGACCTCTCTAAACGAACAAAATACGAAAACAAAAAAAAATGTTACTCAGCGAAAAGGAGTCGACTGGCGTGGGCATTTAGCCAGTCGGCTAGATGCAATCGTACCCACGCTGGGTGTTTGCCGGTCCGGCTGGCGGCTTAGCCGCGCGGCTGGATCGGTCTGACACAAAGAAAAAAAACTTTTTTTATGCTTTTTTAAAGGTGAAGCTTTAATACAATTGACAAAACTTATTTTAAAAAACTAAATAAGACTAAAATGAAATATGCATAAACTAACACATTTTAACACATACTAATCTAATTAAGAACATGAAACATTTAATTGATTTAATCTAACACATGGTAAACACATCACAAAACAAGCATACGATAACTAGCAATACGAGTACGAAATTTAAACTAAACAAATTAAAACACATACGACATTCCTAACAATCAAAACATCCCTAAACATTCATAAGAACACATTTGCAAACAATTAAACCAACACTTAAATCAAAATTTTTTCACTCAGAACCCACTCAGCCGCCCGGCTAGGCTTCTTAGCCGCCCGACACGGCTATTTCTGTAACTTAATTTTTTTTAAAAGCACAAATTTTTAATACACACATTTTCGTATTGAAAAGAACACAAAACTAACAATGTTATGAACGTAACGAACACAATTAAACACGAAACACGAAAACAAAGACAAACAAAATTCATGTGGTCAAGTTTGGTGATTTTTTTGTGCAAACAATTTCGAACACGCTTAGAGAACAATCATTAAAACGAGCATTTTTAGCAAACATTAAACAAAATCCCAACATCAAAAACTTAATTTTGATGCCAAGATCATTTAGCAAAGGAAGAGAAATGAGAGATTTTGAAACACAAAGCAAGAGAGCATTCAAGTAAAACATCATGAGAAAATAAGCAATCAATTCAACAAGCAAACAAACAAACGAGTACAAACGCAAATCCTCGGCAACGGCACCAAAAACTTGATGTGCCTCCATCGAGCTTTAAATTTATAAACAAGAATTACCGGTTAAACTAGGGACACATTCGGGCAAGTATACCCTAGTCATTTGTAGTATAGTATTTGGTAAATCAAGGTCATCCCAAGATATTTGGTTGCACTCAAGTGTTGTTCGTTTGTCTAAGCAAGTAACAAGGCGGTGGTTATGATTGTCACGGATCAAACCGCCTATAGAAGCAATATGAGAATAAGCACACAAAGAACATACATGTTTGGACAAATGATCACATGGATATTAGGATGTTTTGTTTAGAGATAGTCACATATGCACAAATGCACAATTAAATGAGCTTTCTACTAAATGCAGGTTACTGGAACACAAACCGATATCATACATGTCCATGAATGGCAGACAGGTGCACTACCGCTACTCTACTGGGACATGTACGTACTATTATCTTTCACTACAGGTACAAACTTATCTTTAGGCTACACTCTAGTATTGCCATTAGTTACCATTTAGGTGTCTTCTAAATCAGCAACCATGCGTTAGCCCAAGTCAATATTCATTTAGGTTTCTTCCATGTCTAACCGTGTACGTGTTTGTTCGATCAGTTACCAAACAAATTTATAAATAAATAAGAGTGCATGCCTCCTCATATCATGTATACCCTTATGTGTTGAGTTAATGGCCATTTACATACATACGTTGAATTTATGGGTTTGATTGGGTATGATTTTATGAACTTAAATCTATTGGGTTAGACATTGGTGCACATGTACGGCACATTGGGCATTTTTTAAAATGCCTTATAGAAACTAGTAACCTAAACGTAAGGTATTTTTTTTTATTGATTTTTTTATCTAATTGAATTAACTCTTTATTTTTTTTTTGTTTCGAGATAGTGATTGTGTTTCGAGACGGCGTGTGATAAAGAGATGATCAACAAGTGCACTTGTGATTTTAGAAGTCGTACACATATGTTCGCGAGGCGTGCATATATGTGTTTGGAAGAGTGCACATATGTTCGCGAGGCGTGCATGTATTTTTTTCTGGAAGAGTGCACATATGTTGTAGTGAATTTGATAATACTTTGTTTTTGAATTGTAATTTATTTAATATCAAACAAAAATAATGATATTTATGTTCTTGATTTGTTAATTTAGATGTTACATATATGTGTTTATGTTTTTGGTTATAAAGTTTGAAGATTAAAGAGTGTACACTAGAAACATATGTGCAATTATCATTACAAAAAATGTTAACGTTTAATATATATATATATATATATATATATATATATATATATATATATATATATATATATATATATTATATATATATATATATATTAATATAGATATGTATATGTATATGTATAATATATATATATATATATATATATAGAATATATATATACATAATACATATACATAAACAATATACATATATATATATATATATATATATATATATATATATATATATATATATATATATATATATATATATATATATATATATATATACATATATATATACACACACACACACACATATATATATACATATACATATACATATACATATATACACACACCCACACCATATATAACTATAATATAATATATATATATAGATATATATATATATATATATATATATATATATATATATATATATATATATATATTATATATTAAACTTTAACATTTTTTATAAAATCGTACGTATGTCAGAAGCATTGCAATATTGGCCACTTCGTTTCTTTTGTTGGGCTAAGTGTGGGATGGGCTAATGGATGACAACTGTAGAACGATGAACAGTAAAACGGCACCAAAACATCGTCGTTTCTTGCGAGTTTTGATATATATTATAGTTTATACTCCCCCGTCTCAATATTATTGTTCTAAGGGCTTTTAGGATGTTTTAAATTAATTGTTCACTACTAAAAATAGATAGGAAAGTTTAATGTAGATTACTATAATACCATTACTTGATTTCATTATTATAAACTTTAAAGAAAACAAAAATTAATTAGTTAAGGGTTAAACTATCATTTTGTAAAAAGTAAGAGAGCGAAAGCGATAATAATTGTGATTTTTTAACTGTGTGTTTTTTTTTCTCGGGGACTATTTTGGGACAGAGTGAGTAATTTGTTTACAAGTTATATTATGCAATATAAAAATGTTTTGTTGATACATTTGTGAATATGTTGGTGCACCGAACAATCATGCATTTTCCGGTTATTGTGGCTAGACACTAATTACCTTGCACAAGTAATAAGTATATGTTAGACTAGTACTAATGTAACCCGGGCATTCGGTCGGCCGCCTTAAGATCGACACGTCTCCCCCTCTACGTCATGTTGCACCAAACGCGTCCCCTAACCTTTTTAAAGTTTCAGTCTGATGACAGACCGAGTAAATGGAAGCCAATAAGTTAGAAAGGTGTTGCCTACTTAAAAATGAGAAGTTTTTTTAACCCATTTTTAATAAATTAATTAGAAAAAATAAGTGTTCAGTCACCTCTGCGGTCATCACTATAGGTGTTTAGTCTTTTGATTGGTCTAAGAGAGAGAAAGCTGAGTTGGCGCCGATGTGAGAGTCTGTTTTGATCACTTTGTGTGGTTGCATTACTATTAGTCTTATGTTTCACAACGATGAATTCAACATACGTAGAAGATCTCTGTTTGATATTTTTATATTTTACGTTACGAAATGTTTTTAAATTGCAACATATTTTTACACGCCCCGATTCTTTGGCAAAATCTAGGCTTATATATCACTTTATTTCCAATATTTGGCCATACACATCGAGGTTTATTTATATTTTTTAAATGTATTAAACGAGTGGAATATACCCCGCGCATTGCAGCGGGGCTATTTTCGGTGCAACTTTGATGAGAATAATTCGTAACGCTATCTTTTGAATAGAAATAATGAAAAGGATTGTTATCTAAGGAATAAGGGATCTTGAGCAATAACCCAAATCGAATGAATTTGATGAGAACAGAAGACGTTGTGTTGATATAATTCCAAGAATTGCAGGGATCCAGGTCACCTCCCAAGCTAGCAATCTAAAGACCCAAAAAAATCAAGATTTGAGTTTTACAACACGAAGACATAACCACTCGTTGAGACCTTTTATATTTACTCACTTTACCTTTGATATCATCGTTTTTCTGACTGAGATTGCTTTGCTCTTCAAAACTTTAATTATATCTTTGATAGTCCTCTCCATTCCTTTCTTTAGAAAAAATGTGATTTTCTTCAAATGCTACAGCTAATAATCCAGATTTAATCATTTCTCTTGCTAGAACGATAGCAGTGGTAGTATTGTCACCAACTGAATCGTTTGTTTTAGTTGTAACCTACAAAGAAAAAATATTTTACTATGACTATTTCTTAGTCGTCAGTGACGGTTTATGATTTGGTTAAAATGAATACCTCTTGGATAAGCATTGCTCCTGCATTTTCAATTGAATCAGGAATCTATATGGCTTTAGCAATCTACAAGAAAAAGTAGAACAGGTGACGATTGTTTCCCGGGCGACATTTGTCGCCCGGGAAACACCACTAAACGACAAAAGTTCGTCCGACGTGGCACCAGTTCTGATAGACTTTTTAGTCAAAGTTTGAAGAGAGTTTCCCGAGCGACATGTCGCCCGGGAAAGAGTGGTTAAAATTTGACCAAAAAAACCAACTAAAATCTTGGCGGCAATTTTTCCCGCTCACTTTCTCGGGCGACATGTCGCCCGGGAAATATTTTATTAAAAAAAGTTAATTCACGTGAATGATTAAGCGTAGTAATTAGTGTTAATTAAATTGCCTTAGTGTATACCGGGCGGCATGTCGCCCGAGAAACTTTTAATTAAAATTTAACAAAAAATTTTAGCGAAACTCTTGGCTCCAATTTTTCCCGCTCACGTTTCCCGGGCGACATGTCGCCCGGGATTATTTATTTTATTAAAAAAATTAATTCTGTTTTTAAATCATTATTATTTATAAAATATATTTTATAATTATATATTTTATAAATAATCTTTAAAAAGGAACCAAACCGTAAAAATTAGGTTTTTCAACCTCTATACAAAACACTAATAGCACTATAAAAGCGGATACTTGTTATGTCATCGATGAAACCAATAAGAAGACCATACCAACAACCAAACCCTAAAAATTAGTGTTTCCAGCAAACTCTAAAAATTAAGGTTTTCAACCAATTCTTTCAATAATACCAATTCATCCACAATATAACACCACGTGTTTAAAGTCATTTGTACAACAATTATGTAATTCACAATTTATTTTTAGGGTTTTACGCGTTTGCTCTTAAAAATCGTAATCATTAAGCTAAATCGCGTAAACAAAAATGATTAACATTCAATGTAAACTGGGACACATTAAACGATTAAACATTTACATCAAGCAAGTGTTAAATGATTATTATGAGGATAATTATCAACTTTGTTCATCTTATTTTTATTGGTTACGTAAAATGCTTACGTTTCGCGATAAAATGCGTTTCGGCATTCCCGGAAGCACCAAAACCTAACTACGCTTAAACAAATACCCACGATTATACCCAATACACAAAATAATCAATATAACATCACTTATATGAGTATGTGGCCGGATTTGAGGAGATAAGACCAAGTATTATCTTGTTTGCAAGACACTTGCCCTAAATATCTAGATATTACAAATATCTAGGGAACCAATCACTTACACCTTCCAACTCTTGTAAGAACCCACTCCCCCCCCTATGGGCTCTTACACATGAGTTAGTAAGTGACCATGGTTAGGTTAGATTAGATATTTTCATTATATAAGCTAGCAAGTAACACATAGATGTTCATTTACAAAGTGTAAACAAGAAAAATCTCTCCCATTTCTCTCTTCTAAACCCACGGCATCAAACTCATAAAATACTCAATCCATAGCTTGATTTTCTATCATCATACAAGCATTCTCACATCATATTTAAGGTATTCTAAGAAGAATTGAAGGGTTGGTTAAGCTTTGAAGAGGTTTTAACAAGATATTGCAAGATTAGGGTTTTGGTTGAAATTAGGGTTTTCACCTTATATTTTCAAGCCAAGGTTGTTAATCACAAGGGTGTGATTGTTATTCTTTTCACTACTCATCCACACAAGGTTATTTAAAAGGCTTATCCATATTCCATAACTAAGATTTTTATGTGTCATATGCTCTAATTTAGCTAAATCACCATTTAGGATACTTTTGAATATGTGAAATGGATTTTTACTTATGATCAAAGTTTTTGTGAACTTATTTACATGTTATATGGATGCTATTATGATGTTAAAATGAAATTATAACTTTTGTACACACTTGGTTAAGTATAAAAATGAATATGTACAAATTAGAGTTTCTTTTATAAAGTTGTGATTAAAAGTGAGGTTAGAGGACATGTTGTCTGAACCATGGATAAAATATGATACTAATGGACTTATTATATGTAAGACCATAAGAATAATAAGAATTGTAATGGACTATTTAACAAAGGTGGTTAAGCTAAAAAGTTTGTAAAAACAAGTTTTAAACACATTATTGCAAAATATTCAAAAGGGTCTGTTTGAAGTCCGAATTTAACACATATGTTTTTAAAATTTTATAAATACTACATGTCCCAAGGATCGTGGGCATGTAAATAACTTGAAAAACTGATTTATAACGAAGAAGATACGCTAGTTACGAGTTTACGACGCTAAATACTTTATAAAACAAATTTTATAAAAAGTTACTATTCATGGTAGAAACTTATACTTTGTAAACATCAATAATATGAAAAACTTTCAATGACGAAACGTGTTCGAAAGAAGCGCTAAAACGAGCTATAAGACGAATAAGATAATCCGACTAAAACGGGTTTTCACGTTAAATTAAAGTATCAAAAATCGATTTTTATACTGTTATGAACGGTATACCCAAATTGTAAAAACACATTCATTACACAGAAGATCTCAAAAACCAAAAATGTGATTTATGACACTCGTCTAATACGAACGCGTGGGCGTACGAAACGCGAGAAACGGACTTAAAAACGTACAAAGTTTATGTCATATTTTGATAAAAGGCGTAATTATAAATTTTTTACTTATAAATACGATTTCAGTTAAACGATTAGATGTGATATAAAGCTATATAGAAATATATATGTTATTAGTTATCAAAGTGCTATATTACTAGGGAATTTCATAATGAGGCTTCTTCGGATGGCGTATTGACGAGTTGTTGGATTTACGATTTAAAGTGTCCTAACTCCTCGTACGTCATGTCATGACCTCTTAATTATGATAGCCCGAACGATACCACGATGATAACTATATAGGATTATATATGGTTGTTGTTAGACAATGTACTTGAATATGATTCAACTATATTAACTAGGTTGCATTCGGGCGTTAGCGTGACGCGTTTTTATTTGGGATATTTTATTATCAATTTACTCACTCAAGGTGAGTTCATAGCCCCATGTTTTACAATTATTAATTTACAAGTTTTTGGGGTGAGAAACATATGCATGTTTTACAAATTGGACGCAAGTGTACATTTTATCATGATTACTTTTGCCTACGTAGCGATAGACCCACTATGCCCAGGAATCATGAACGTCCAATTACTAGGAATGTGACGCGAATGATTAAAGATAGATCTATTTGGGATTGGACCTTCCCGTTCAGGATGACTAGCTACACTGGAAACGAACAGTATATCATGCGATTTTGATGTTCCGGTTGAACATCCTCACGGGCAATGTATGCAATATTTTATAAATTGTATTCATTTATGTCGAGCTTCGGTTCCATGAGCTTAGGAAAAACAAAGTACATTTTGTGATGTCTGCATCTGTTTGCATTATCAACGGGAAAGTCTTGTGGTCCTGCATATACATTGACATAAACCTAATGAAATTAAACCAACTTTATGTTGACGTTTAAATGCAATGTTTTCAGGAGGTCATTAAGTACAGGTTTGAATGATACATTTTTTTTGTGGTTATATTTGAAGTCATAAAGTAAATACGTCCACAGTGATTGCAAAGTCAGTATGTTGCGTCGCCAACATGTAATCTTTAAAAAGGAACCAAACTGTAAAAATTAGGTTTTTCAACCTCTATACAAAACACTAATAGCACTATAAAAGCGGGTACTTGTTATGTCATCGATGAAACCAGTAAGAAGACCATACCAACAACCAAACCCTAAAAATTAGTGTTTCCAGCAAACTCTAAAAATTAGGGTTTTCAACCAATTCTTTTAATAATACCAATTCAGTCCCACACAATCAACAATCGGTAACCGTATGAAAAAAACCCAAATTCCGCAACCTAACCGCCTACAAAATCACAATGTGTGAGAAGGGGTGTTAGCCGGGTCGAGTTGGTCGGGTTCGGGTCAATTCGGATCGGGTCAAGGCTAAAAATATCATACCCGAACCCGACCCTATTTGAATTCGGGTTACTTGGGTTTGGGTCAATTCGAGTCAGGTTAAATCGGATTGGGTCAATTCGGGTTCGGGTCAGCCCGAATATGAGTAAAATGTAAAAATAATTCCTTTTTTTTGCTCTTTTAAATAGAAAATTTATAAAATTTATTTTTACAAAAAAAAATCTTATTCGGGTCAATCGGGTCGACCCGAACCCGAGTTAGCCAAAAATTCCAAACTCGATATCTGACCCTATTTAGTCATCGGGTTGACCCGAATAAATTTTTTTGACCCCAGTAACACGACCCGAATAGGCTTAACCGGGTCCGGATCGGGTCGGGTCGGTTTTTTTTACACCCCTATGTTTGAGTGTAGGGATGAGTCTATAAAACAATACTGGGGCGGTGGGGGAAAAATAAACGAAGTCAAGTTGGGCTGCTAGGTTCTGAGTCTATAAAACAATACTGCATTCAGTTTAATGCAAGACTTGTTGGAATATGCCCATTATATAAAAGTATATGTTCGGAAATTATACGAGCCTAAGGGGACGCACACGTTATACGTAAACAATGTTTAAATAG
>BQNB010085890.1:0-28342 GCA_026074375.1 Tanacetum coccineum
GACTACACCTTCTTGTTGATGTTTTTCTCTATTATGAGACTTTCTTTATAACGCGGTTATATCAGTCATAAGATCTGTAATGATATTTTGAGATGCTTATTTTAATGGATTAAATATCCTGGTCAAACTTAGCCAAAAATTTTGGTATGCGGAGAAGTGTCGAAACATTTAATTTTGCTGAATAAAGTTATCAGCGTCTTGTTTAGAACGAGTTTATTAAATCTTAAACCTTTTCTTGGTCGCAAAGAACGGTTAATACAAATTTAATCTCGGGACGAGATTTCTTTAAGGGGTAGGTACTGTAACATCCGACAAATTTTGAAATTTTTAAATAACTATTTTACCCTTTGACATTTTGGGTTCAAATTGACTTTTTGACTTTTGACGTTTTATTGTCTAATAAAAGCAATCACCGCGTGGCCGGTAAAATTTTCGGAACGTAATTCAAATAATAAATCATATTTATTATTATATTTCTCAAGTGGAAGTTATTTTTAACTTATTTGGCTCGAAAACGAAAAAAAAGATATATGTTATTTATAAGCTGACGTATCAAAAACGAACCACTAAATCACATTTTCACAACTCGGACCCTAAAGCAATTTGATGTAAAACGATATTTCAGACAACTTTTTAGTTTTACCCGAGACTTGAAAACAAGCAGAAGAGGGCTAAAACAGCCTCGCAAAGTTTTGAAAACTGCACACAACGGGTACCGACACACAAAAATAATTAAATTTATTTTTAATTATCACTATTTATTTAATAAAAATATTAAATAAAATCATTTAATATTTTAATTATTTAAGCGTTGTTGATAACGCGAATATCCGAGTTAAAACTCATTTTTATTTTAACCGAGTCACAAAATAAATAACATATATTTATTTTAAATGTTATAAAAATATTTATGAAATGTTATCAAGTAAATACTCATTTTTATCAGAAAAATGATTTAGAAAACAATGGCACAAGTTTCATATTTTGAATCATCCGTTAAGTCGCTCAAACGAGTCCCGAACCAATATTTACCAAAATTTACACTTTTGGTCTCTATGAAGTATTTATAAAATTCACCCTCAACTTCTAAATACTTGTCTAATTAAATTACAACTTGTAAAAATATATATAAAGTATATATATATATATATATAATAAAATATAATATAATATTAATATATATGTCATATAATAGTAAATATATAAATTTTTATAAAAAGTTATACACACATACATCTCTCTCCATCTCTCCCATCTTTTCCGGCCACCGCCGACCGCCGGATTCCGGCCACCTCCGGCCACCGGAAAACTTTTCCGGCGAGTCTCCTGTCGAAACCAAAAATGATCCTCGTCGCCCGATTTATCCGATCCTCATACTCACGCGCCGCCCACCTCTCATCTGGCCACCACAGCAGCCGCCACTGCCACCCCTTTTGCCTTCGTTGCCATCCACGTCCATCACCACCATAACACCACCATCATCACCATCATATCATCTCCATCTCCGCCACCCCATCACCTCCGATAACACCACCACCGTCGCACCACCAAGGTTGCTTTTGGTTTACTATTCACCGCACCAAAAAGGGTGCGTTCGGTTTATTAATAACACCACTGAGAGGGTGTGTTCGGGTTGATAGTCGCACCGACTAGGGTTCGTTTATTTTGGACAGCCACCCCAAAAGGGGTGCGACTGGTTTTGTATTAAGCACCGAGGGTGCGTTTGGTTTTGTATTTCGCAGCCAAGGGCTGCGTTTGGTTGTTACAACACCGAAATAGGTGCGTTTGGTTACTTCGGTTTTAGGCGAAGCACCAAGAAGGCGTGTGTGGAGTTTGCCGTGTACCAGAAACAGGGTGCGTTGGTTTGTTAAAACCGCACAAGGGTGCCGTTAGGATTTAAGACAGAAATAGGTGCGTTGATTGGTTGTTGACAACGAGATGGGTGCGTTTGATTGTTAACTACCGCACAAGGTGAGTTGGATTTAAGACATGAGTTTAGGTGCGTTTGCGTAGCAGAAATGGATAAGGGTGTGATGGATAACAGACTTATGTTATTGGGATTGGGGAGCGTTTGGTTTTGGGCAGAATTGGCAACTAGGAAATGCGTTGGTTTTAATGGACAGCACTATGGAGTTTGTTTTTGGTTATTAATAACAAGATTAAGGTGTGTTTTGTTTTTTGGATTTACACAGTTAGGGTGCGTGTGTATAGCAGAAACACGCAAGGGCGTGTTGGTTAAACAAAAACGACATAATGTTGCGTGTGGGTTTAGAGAGGACAACAAAAAGGGGCGTTTGGTTTAGCGAAACAACAAGGGTTCGTTTGGTTTATACAAATTGACTAATAAAATATACCGAGATTTATAAACTATAAACCGGATATATATAATGGTGGTTTAAAAATGGTTAAATAAATATATTATTTCTTATATCGTTTCCTATTTGAACCTAGTATATAAATATATAATATATATAATAAATAATAATATATATAAAAATATAATATAAATAATATATATATATATATAATATATTTTAATATGATGATATATATTTATCTATATAATATAAATATACTTATATTTGAATACACGCGAGTAGTTTAAAAAGTGGAAATAACGTTAGATTTTATAAATCTGGAAATCGTTTTATAAACGTAAAAATCATGACGAAATATATATATAATTTTCTACATTTATTAATGATTCACCAAAACCTCTGCTATTTTAGAAACTCGGAAAAAGGGACTAAGTTATATTTTAAAGATATATTAAAATATAACTATACAATAACTTGACAACGAACGGAAAATTTTACGTTTACAATTAGACAACTGTTTTAGACACAACCCATCGAGGAAACAAATAATATAAACTTATAAGATAACATCATAATTGTTGTAAAAGCTTTACAAACATCGTTTGTTTAAACTGTAACTTTAAGACGTGTGTTTACTTTTATACAAGAACATCTTATTAATTTAATTGGTGATTTCTGAAAACGCGTCGAATTGTTTTGCTTCAGTTATTTTTTTTTCTCACGTTCCTTATTATATAATACTTGCAAAGCATTATATACGTCACATTAATCTTTGGATTGTTGTCTTTGTCATATAATTTACGGTATATTATATAAGTTTGATTTTTTATAGTGTAGTATATAAAGAATAATAACACACATCGTTACTTTTCGAATTTAATTATTTACCAACCACGCAAACTATTACAACGATAGGAATCAAATCTTTTTGTCAACGGTCGCGTATGTAAACCATTCATCAGAATACCCCAATACATTATTCCTAGCTAGTGGGACTTAGCCGTATAAGTTAAGCTGGCAACCATCTTGATCGAGCCGTTTCGTCTTCGTGTCGTTTTGTGCATGAGTTAATGCCTAACTGACAATCGTCATGTCATCATCTAGTGAGTGCTCAATATCCCATTTTTTACATGTTGTACATACATTTTAGGGGTGAATCATGCTTGTTAACAAATCAATTACGTATTGATTTTAAACTCGTTACTGCTCATTTACAACCTACGTTTAGCATACATGTTTACAAACTCATTAACTTGGTTTGATTACCATACTCATTCTCATATACGCGTTGAGACACAGTACTGTTTTCATTTATAACGCAACAACTTTATTTTTCACACATAGATTACGGGATAATCTTACGCGAAGAATAGATAACTACAATTAAAATGCCGAGGGTACATAATCATTATTTCCCGTGGTTCATTGGAGGGACACCATTGATGGGTACATAATCATATTCTGCTCCGGGTGTTCGTTGGAGGGTACACCTGAGATGGAACATACACGACTAATCACAGCTTCATGAACTGTAAAACACTGAAGTGAGCGCGTAATGTTAGAATAGAACTTTTCTGGTGTGATTCCCCGTTCAGAGATTAGCTATCACTGGCAAACAACGTTATAGCATGTTGTCTACGCGAATGTGAATAGAAATATATCTATACGATTGACAATCCCCTTCGTGTATAAGCTAACACTGGGCAAACGTAACGTTATAACATGTAGGATTACGAAAGGTAGGTGCCTACAGCGGCCCACACACTTACCATATTAACTCTACTTTATAATAGTGTATCGTTTCATGACATTAGATTAAACGTAAAACCTTTTTTATACCACAACATGGATTATTACTGTGCCTTAATAAAGTGGCAATACTACTGAAACATATTTGGTGACATTACAATTGGACATGCATTCTAATAAATCTTTGTGATAGATTGGTACTTTTGACATTAAATTGGTCTGCATTTTTATAATCTTTGGGATCAGATTGGTACTTTTGTGTACATTACATGGTCAAGCAACCTTTATAAATCTTTGGAATAAGATTGGTACTTTTGGTGACATTGAAATCGATCATGCATTCTTATAAAATCTTGTGGATAAAGATTGATACTTTTGGTGACAATAAATTGGTTAGGCATTCTTTATAAATCTTTGGGATAAGATTGGTACTTTTGTGACATTTTTGGGATTTAAATGGTCATAAATACGTATTGCAAAATATTTGGTGCAACATTTTAAGTAGACATTTTTAAGCCATTTTTCTAGGTGAAATAGATAACTGCTACTTGAAGTGCATTGGAGTCTATACGCTTCAAGTTTTTCATGGTGATTCAATATGGACAAATAGTTATATTAATTCAAGGAAATCACGCTGAATATTTTTCCACGACAACCATTTATAGGTCGTTCTCCTTGTATCAAAGATGCAGTGTAAGCATGAATAGCACTCCATGGTAATCCGCTGCGTTGTGATTTTGGGGGAGTTTGCACTAATAAGGTAAACAGTAAGCTACTGTGCCTTATTTTGTGTGTAAATAAAAATGGTGTTTGCAAGAAAGTGGTTTTCACAACTTATTTAAAGCTGGTAAAAAAATTGGCAAAAAAAACATAGGTAGTAGGGAAGTCCAAGGAATGAGCACAGGCTCGAAACCCTGGACCTCACCAACTCAACCAACATTAATTAAAACACAACACCACATAACCAAAAGCGCCCTTTCTTAACCGATTACATTGCACATTCAATAATACTTAAGGGCATTTTTAGCCCCATTAAGCCATAACAATTCGTAGCTTAATTCAAGGGGGGGGCTTATTTTGAGCTTATTCAGTAATCTGCTTATCCACTTAAATTACCCTAATCCTCATAAACTGTTAGGCTATTTGCCAATTTTTAGATTTTCCAATCTTATTGTTATTTTTTTATTAATTTTGTATGTATAAATTTTCAAAAGTATTTTAAAAATAGATAATAAATTTAGCAAATCACAAAAAAATAGTTTTTTAGTTTAGAAAAAATAATTTTAGTTTTACAAGCTTTAAAAACATTATTACCACTTTTATTTTTAAATTCATTTTTAAGCTTTTAATTATTTAGAAAAAGATTTTAATTATAAAAAATAGTTAAAATAGTTTTCTGAGTTTTTATCATATTTTAGATTTTTCTAAGGTAGAAAATCATTTTTTGGAATTTCTAGGAAATATTATTATTTCTAGGATTTTTAAATAGATTAATTAGTTTTTTTAATTCATAAAAAATTAAAAAAAGTCAAAAAAGATAATTCCTTTTTAAAAAATTTTCCTTTATCATTTTAGAGGTTTAAAGCTAAGTTTGCATTTTTAGTGTTAATTTTGAATGTAGTTGATATAATTAAGTCGCGTTTTACGTACCCAGAATTTAGTTTAATTTAAATTGCTTTCGTTTTAGGGTTTCTTTTACTTGTTTTTGCATTTTATTTGTAGAAATAGATTCCAAATAAAAATCTTGGATTATTCAAGCATAAATTCCAAACCGACTCTCGATTATTCAAATTCACACCTCGTCGGGACATAACGACCCGGGTACGATTAATAAAGTCGTCCTTTTCCTAAGGGTGGGTTATTGTTCGTTGCTTTCCGGAAATGTATTTTATTTTTCACTAAGCTTACCACTCTTTCACAAGGGTGGTTTATCTTCTAGTGTTTACTATATTATACGTGTATTACTGACGCGATCACCTTACTTGTAGAATGGCCACGGAGATGTGATTGGGCTTAACTTTTGTTAAGGGTTCCTTGGGACAGGCTTGTGAACTTGGCAGTCTTGGCATGCTTGAATTAACTTTCTTGCGTCCTCGTGCATGGTTGGCCAGTAATAACCAATCCGCAAGGCCTTTTGCCACGAACGATCCGTGTATCTGCAAGCAAGCTAGCAAGATTCCCTCATTATCCTCTTAGAATATAGTTAGCCTAGAGTAGTCCTACGCACCGTAGCCATGGTCCGAGGAAGGATTTTTTTGTAGAGTATCCCATTTATTATTGGATAACGCCATACTTGCTTTTCACCTGCTCTTGCTTTTTCCCTTACCTAGAAGTGTTCCGTCAGTGAGGTATTTAAAAATAGGAGTCATCCACGTATCTCCTTCCTCTTCCACTACTACCAAAACTTCCGCTGCACTTATGGACTTTTCCTTTAGTTCCTCCACCAGCACTTGCTTACTCAAATATGCAAAACTTGTTGATGCTATCTTGCTTAACGCATCTGCCTTCTTTTTTTCTTCTCAGAACCTGTTTATTGGAGAACGCTTTGAAGCTCTAGGACGGTTTTACCTTCTCCAATATTGAATCATGTCGGTTTCTATGCAACATAAGTTCCGTTCACTGATAGGCCACCAATCGCGAGTCCAACATTTGCCTGAAGTTTTTTCTCCACCCATTATCTCCGCGATCTTTAATCAGCAATCAAAGCTTTCATATTTTTGCTTCGTTATTGTTGACCTCAAACCTGAACCTTAGAGCATAGGTGAACTCCTTCCCTTCTGGATCGGTGAGTATCAGTCCTGCCCCGGAACCATCTGTACAGGAGGATCCGTCTGTGAACAATATCCATGGGCCTGGGAGTTCTTTCGCGTCCACCATGAGCGTATCTTCTGAGTTGTCCTTCGGACGTTCCACTATAAAGTCCGCCAGGATTTGCCCCCATACAGTGTTTCATTGGCGATACTGATTTCATGTTCCCTACTCAAAGCGCCACTTGAGCATCTTTCTGTAACCTCTATGATTGATAGTAAAAAAAACATCACTTTATGGTTGATCTGTGATTACAATGACTGTATGTGCCTGGAAATATCTTTTTAGTCGCTTGCTAGCACTTACTAGAGCAAGTACTAGCTTTTCTATTGAAGTGTAATTGATTTTTGGACCTCGCAGTGCTTGGCTGACGAAATAAATGGGTATTTGCTTCCTGTCCCTTTCCGTCATCAGGATGGCACTAATGGCCTCTTTTGCTGCTGCCAAGTAGATGATTAATTCTTCTTTTCTCTTGTAGCCGACCATCAAAGGAATTCTGCTATCGACTCTTCATTGCTGTAAGGCGTTTCTGGGTTTCGTGGTCCATTGGAAGTCACTTTTCTTAGTGCACTTTTTTAGAGTTTTGAAGAAGGGTAGTGACCTTTCGGCCGATTTGGATAGAAACCTGTTGAGACTTGCCAGTTTTCGGTTTAGTCTTTGCATGTCCTTTAAACACTTTGGAGATGGCAAACTGATGACTGCTTCTACTTTATCCGGACACACCATTAATCCATCGGAGTTCACTTTGTAACCTAGAAATACGCCTTCCTTCATCCCGAAGGTGCATTTTTTGGTTAACTAGCATGTTAAATCTTCTGAGGTTTTTGAATTTTCTTCACGTCCCTGGATAACTCTTGTTCCTGCAGCTTTTTTAATACTAAGTCATCCACATACGCTTCCAGGTTCCGACCAATTTGCTTCTGGAAGGCTTTATCCACCAGACGTTGATAAGTTGCTCCGACATTTTTCAACCCAAACGGCATTTTTGAGTAACAGAATATTCCTTGGCTTGTGATAAACGCTGTCTTTTCCTCGTCTTCCTTTGCCATTTTTATTTGATGGTATCCCTTGTACGCGTCCAGAAAGCATTTGAATGGACACCCACAAAGGGATTCCATCTTCCAGTCTATTTTCGGTAGCGGATAGCCATCTTTGGGACATGCTTTATTCAAGTCTTTGAAATCAACACACATTCTCTAGCTGTTGTCATGTTTTTTCACCATTACTGGGTTTGACAGCCAACTATGATAGTGGACTTCTTTCATGATACCGGCATTTACTAGCTTTTCCACCTCTTCACAGATTGTCGTGTTTCTCTAGGGTGCTTGCCCCCTTTTCTTTTGTCTGACAGGAAAACATCCCTCGTGGACGTTCAACCTGTGTTCCGCTATGTGACACGGAACCCCGGTCATGTCTGTTGGTTTCCAAGCGAAGAATCCAGGTTTTGCCTAGCAAACCGCACAGCTCTTTGGCCCTTCTTCAGTTAAGGTAGAACATATTGCTATAGTTTGTTCAGGATATTCTGGATGAATTGCTACTTGAATCTTTTCTTCTGTGACCTTCCAACCACAGGTTGCTACGTTCTAGGCCTTGAGATCATTACGCACATCCAGCGGTATATCCTGCTAATCCCGCACGTACCGTTTCCGCCTACACTGGGAACATTCAACATTCGTAGGCTATGGAACGGATTGCTTTATTCTCCTACACCTGGCATTCCTATCATTACGTTTACGGAGTAATCTATCTTACAACCATGAAGTTTCATCCATGCGAAAGTTATGTTCCTCATCGCCCCTATTTTACGAGCAGACGATACTTGCCCCAACAGGCCAATTATATATCCCACTTAAACCCGACCAAGATAGTGGTTGCGAAACCTTTGGTTTTCTAATATCTTGACGAGTTGGTTGAAACATTGTTCTACTAATTTCTGAAAGAGGCACCCCATCCACGACATGCATGGACAAGGATCCACATATCTCAGCTTCAATAACCCTGGGCCTGTTCCTTTCCATCTTCTACCCTAAGGGTGGGAACGAGATCATTGTCTCCGAGAGAATGTTTGTTGTGATCCTTATATTTTGGCTATCTCCTTCTCGACTGTACATCAGGATTGCTATGGCTTGTCCTTCCTGCGCTTCTTTTTTCCCCCCCCCTCTATTCCACCTTTGCTTGTCTTTCCCATGTTTTTGCTTTAACTCTTTGATCAAATGCGCAAGCTTCTGCCTAAGCATTTCCTTATTTGTCTTATTCATGTAGCATACACTCATCCTGAGGTATGCCAACCTCTCAGTGGCATTACTGAATTTTGCCGCATTCCTTTTTTCCACCGTGTTCGTCATTGGAGAGAGTTTTGAAATTTCCGTGTCTAATCCAGATCTCTTTTGTGTTTATTCGTGAGAGGGAAAATATGTCATTGCCTTTTTTTCTGACCTTTGTTGATTCTTTAAAGCCTCCTAATCATGAAATTGTTTGACTGTTCCCGGCACTTGCTGCTTCCATGCGGAAATGTCCTTCTTCCGTTCCTGTTTGCCAGCTGCCTCTCCTCTATTGAAAGTTATGGTTATCTTCCCACATTCGTCTACGGATTATGATCTGTCCTTCAAACGCTTGATCAGCTCAGGGTTTGTGATTCCATGCATGAATCCTGAGATTCTCATGACTTCCGGTGCCCCTTTAACATCCCTACTCTCAATCTTGAACCTCCGTACAAAATCTTCCGTAGACTCCCCTTCCCTCTGCTTTATGTGATGGATTTCGACGGGGTCTTTGATGCACTTCTTTTGCTGGAGGTAATTTGCCAAGAATGCTTCTTTCAGGTCGTCATAACTATCTATGGATTCCGGAAGGAGATCATCAAACCAAACCCTTGCATTTCCGGTGAGTGTGGAATTGAACATGTGACACCACGTTGGCATCGCCCACCGTTCTACCTTGGCAGCGGCCTGAAAAATCTTAAGATGATCTTCCGGATCTTCACTTCCGTCATACGTTTTGACATGGCTAGGCATACGGATCCTCTTTGGTAGATCGAAATAGCGGATTGCTAGGCGTAAACGATCATCTCCCGCATACCCACAGGCTAGGATAGGTCATCATCCTCCATACTTGACCTTTGCTTTTTAGATTTAGATTTCCAATGTCCTCCTGCACTGTCCTCACTTTCTGACATCCTTCCTCCCTTACGTGAGTATGCTTTTCTATCATGATGCCTCTTTGGCGAGCGGCTACGTTCCTCGCGAGCGTGAACGTCTGATACTAGTCTTCCGGTTTCTCCGCGGCTTGCTGTGATTTGACTGACGCCCTGGACCTAACCCAAGTTTTCGACAACCCTTCTCGAGTATCACCCAACCTGTGGAATACGGCCTTTTCCAATCTTCTGAACACCGTCTCTTTTTTCGAATCTTTTCGTCTAGGTTACTGGCAAGAGAAAGTTGAAAATGACTCGTGCGAGAATCAAGAAGATAACACAGAAGGTTCAGATCACTCTCTCAGCAGCAATAGTGTCACATTTTTAGGTAATGTTAAATTAGTTATGAAAGCAGAATATGGAGATCATTGGACCTTATGGTATCTCCCTAGCTCATTAAAACTTGTAGATATCAAGCAGAATATTAATGAAAAGTATAAGTTGGGTCGTGGTAGTTACACGCTTAAATACTTTGTTAAGAGCGATTAGAGAACGATGTATAATAAGGAAGGTTGGGAGACTTGCATTATAATTTGTTAATTTGGAGGATATTAGGTTCTCCGGCTATTCGAGTGCGCGTGCTTGTGAGAAGATTAAGAATTTAATTTGGCTCTGCATTTTGCTAAAGATCAAACTCGTAACAGCAGCAGAATTATAAAAAATGAAATGTTTTGTGCCTTCATCGGTTTGCTTGATAGATTCAGTTAGCATAGTGATATTCTAACGAGGCACTCACAAGTTAACGCTGAAGAGTATCTTTTATATAATAAAAGAATTGCATCATTTCAGGATTTTCTATCAAATTGAATCTTATGAAAAAAAATTGGACCAATTAGAACGCTTGATTATGCACGTAGGCAAAATTGTGTGATCTTATTGGTCAATAAAAAGTCAAAATTGAATCAATTTGGTCAAAATTGAAAAATTTTGATGGACAAAAATGACGGAGAAAAAAAACACATAAAAATATATGTGTCAAATTTGTGAAAAAAAAACTTGAAAAAAGAGGATGTAATTAATAAAGCTTTAGTGGTTTTTAATTTTAAATAAATTATATGGAGTTAAGTGTAAATTTATAAATTTACAAGTTTTCTTATAATTTTAAAAAATAAACAAATAACCCTTAAACTTTACACCCCTAGACTTTATATTTTAAAATACACAAACGTAAAACAATTTTTACTTACAATGAAAGATTTAAACAAGATCTTATCACATCCCAAATCTAACCGAAGTCTTTGTGGTGGAATTTTTCATTGTCGGCCTGAAACATATTGTTACAAATAACCAAATAGAAAAACACCAAAGCACATAAAATATCATAAATAAAGAAAAAAAGTTTTATAGTTATTCACTGATGGTTAAGAAGAATTGCATTTTTTTAAATTTTGGTTTAACACGTACTAAAATTCTAAAACATTTAAATTTCTCAAAAAATCTTTATTCAATTAACACGTGTGTGTGCCTATAAATCATATACAACAATCTGGGCCACTTTTATATCTTAAAAAAGTGTTGGTGACAGAAAAATAAATAAAAGCCTTTTTACATTTGTATATGTATTGAAGATGTACAATAGGTAAATCTTTATTTGACCAAAGCATAAGTTATGCACGAAACGTAATATTTATTTGAGTTTTTTAGTTTTCTATATTCTATAAATATTGACGCTTTTGATAACTCAACTTCTTGATGCTTTTAAATTCGATTGTGAAGCTAAAATTTTACATGTTTTAACACAAAGTATGACCCTGAATCCCAAGTATAGCTGACACACTCATGTAACTATATTCATAAAACATATACAATATCAACTGCATACCTAACAGTAAGAATACCAGCATTCTAAAGTGGAGGTCAATAGTTCGAATATAATATTAAACATGTTTAATGAATCTTTTCTCTTCATATGATTTCGATAAATACTCTATAACATAACTTATAAAACAGAAAAAAATAAAAAATTATACACATTAAAAAAAAACATAATGTCTAAGGGTGCGTTTGGTTTGTAGATAGGTTTGGAATTGAAATCGGATTTAAGAAAGGTTTGAAAGAAAAGAAGGAGAAAGAAAATATATAATTATTTTAATATATTAATATTTTATAAGTGCACGAGCATTAAAACTAGTAAGTATTAAGTAAATATCAAATTACTTATCAATTAATTAGGATACAAGAAGTGAATTATCCCACAATTCGAGTTGAAAGTCCAGATCTAAGTTACCAAGTAGTCGAGAGTTGAGACAAAGATTGAGAATTCCAAATCGAGTTGCACCTTTATGCCTCAACCAAAAACCCAAATTGAACTGATTTGGGCATATATCTTTGATTCTTTCTAAGCAACAACATGATGTGAGCATGATTGGTTGTTCTTTTTGTTGGGTTTTATGATCTAATTAACAATTAAATAACACGAGTACGCAGCGGAATAAAAGAATCACATGTAGAATACATTAATTAACAAGGGTAGAAGATGTATACCTTTTAGCACGAAACGATACACCGCTTAAAGGTAACCGTTAACATCGTCTTCTATATACGCGTGTGTATAACGTCACACGCGAAACCACCAAGAATCAAAGGTATGATTCCTCTAAGCTTCCACACACAATACGTTCTTAGCAAACAATGAAGTATGCTAGTACTAGTAGTGTATTAGCAAACGATCTCCAAATCTTGACAATTCAAGCAAACCGAATGATACTTTGTTCTTACGGTCGAACCAACAAGCCAACGAAACCCTTTGGGGTTTTAATAAGCGATCGAACAAGAAGGAGAAGAAAACCAAAAACCCTTGAGGGTTTTTTGGTTCGGTTGAGCAGGAAGAAAAACAAGGACGATTTTATGTTTGGTTTTTTTTCCAGTCGTTGTATTGAATGAAACCAAATCATGTATATATAGTACCTTGGACTTTCCTAATCCTATTAGGATTATACTTCTCAGCCAACTAGAAAAAAAAAGAAATCAAACCGTACCCTTTTAATATTCGGTTTTGTATATTTAGTCCCTTAACTCTTTTATTGACTAATATTTAATATTTGTTATCATATAACGATCGTTTGCTAAACACACTATTTAAACATTGTTTACGTATAACGTGTGCGTCCCCTTAGGCTCGTATAATTTCCGGACATATACTTTTATATAATGGACATATTCCAACAATTACAAGTTAAATCGACATTTTTATTCGATATATAAGTGATATATGTGGTTAGTAGAACTGGATCTTTCACAGGTTTTTAACTAAATAATAGACTTTTGAAATGCTCCAAGTGTGGGATTGGAGTTGTCTGGCAACAACAACCGTTGAAAGAAACTCAAAGAAAGTTCATCAAAGGGTAATGCCCTTCCAAGATCGGTTACCGACACACGAAAATCCAAACCCAACGTTTAAAACTTTATGATTATTACGAGTGAGTTAGAAAAAATCATACTACAAATAAACCTACCACATATACTGTATAACCTTATAGAACAAGAAAACAATATGAAAAGAAAATTTCCTAATATAGCTAAATCTTAAAGCTAACCTCTTTTAAGTATAAACTAATTAGATAACACCCTCTATCTCCAACTACGCTCACTATCATCACTAATATAACTACTTTCAAAGAAAAAATTTGTGAGGTAGGACGGGAACATCACGACCACATGCACGTAATGGTAGATTCATACTATCTCAAATGAAGTCTTCTAATTCATCATTCATGTACTTCAACAAGCAAAAGAACCCGCGCGTTGCGGCGGGGCTAATTTTTTCCCGAATAATTTTTTTTTACGTTTCGGGGTTTTTTTTTTGGCGATGCGTTATGGCGGGGCTAATTTTTAATATTTTCTTTTTTTGTATGATTCGGGGAAAAAAATTTGCGTTGGGACGGGCTAATTTTTTCCCGAATATTTTCTTTTTTTGGGACGGTTTTGTAAAATTTTTTACGGGAATTTTTGTGTAAGAAAATCGTAAATAGTTAAAAGGTGATGGTCCGTTTTGTATTTTTTTTTTTACTTTGGGCCAGATTTTAGGCTATTTTTTGGGTTTTTTTTTGGCTAATTTTTTCCCGGATATTTCCTTTTTTTGTATGATTCGGGAAAAAAAAAATTGCGTTGGGACGGGTTAATTTTTTCCCGAATATTTTCTTTTTTTGGGACGGTTCGATATCTTTTTATTTGGGCCGATGAATGTAAAAAAGTTGTGAACAATAAAAACTTGACGTGTTTTTTTTGTTAATTTTTTTACGGGATTTTTTGTGTAAGGGATTTTTTGTGTAAGAAAATCGTAAATAGTTAAAAGTTGAGGGACCGTTTTGTATTTTTTTTACTTTGGGCCAGATTTCAGGCTAATTTTGGGCTAGTTTTTTTTTTTACTTTGGGCCAGATTTTGGGCCACATTTATGCGAATTTTAGGCTAGTTTGTCGACAAATGTGTATATTAGTAATAATTTTTTTTATATGGCTTATGTGTTGGGCCTCATGTTTAAAGTGTTTTTTTTTTGCTATATGGGTTTTTTTTTAATATAATGGGTTGTACGTTTGTGACCATATCGATTATTTTAAAGTTATTAGGTATCGAAGATGTTTCCGCGGGTATTTTTTTTATCTGAATAAATCGGAACTTTTGTAATATATTTTTTTTCCCTCCTACTTTGTGCATACAAATTTAAAAAAAAAAACAAAAACAAAATAATTTTAAAAAAAACAAAAACAAAAATCGGGTTGGCCCAAAATGGGTGCCCGTTACTGTAGCAAATGGCCCACAGTCAAAACGACTGCGTATTTTCCGTGAATGTGTATATTTACTAATTATTGTTGGTGATTTTTGTGTTATCAAGCATTTTGGTGCATGTAATGGTAATTTACCTAGAATCAAATAGATTTTAAGTTAATTTATAACACGAGATTGAAGGCGCAGAGTGCACACTTTTATAAACTATTAACTTGATTTCGGGTATAATGAAGTTGTAGTAACAATTACTATGTGTCACTAGAGTGTTAGGACAACAAATATAACTATTCAGATAGTGACATGAATACGCTAATGGGACTTACCAGAATTATATATATTATCATTTGACATGTTACGTGTCACCATTTCAGTATCGATGAACAGTGTAGCCCATCGGCCCGGCCCGGCGGTGTTACTGTTTATCGGGAAAAAAAAACTTTATAAACCCCCCCCCCTTCTCCTTTATAAAAAAATTTTGCTCGACACAAAATAGGAATTTTTTTTTTTTTTTACAAAAACAAACTATTAAACATGAGCCCGAAAAAATAAACCCGGAAAAAAAAAAGAATAATGCCCCGCAACAACGCGCGAAAAATTAACGCCCGCAGCAACGCGCGGATAATCTTGCTTGTTGTCCCTAATTTCACACGCATGAAAGTAGGGGTGTCAATAAGGGGTCTATTCAACCCAACCCGAACACGAACCTAACAAAACTTATTGGACCGAGTTTAATCAGGTCTAGAAAGCTTATCGAGTTGGTTTGACCCGAACTCGATAACACGATATTATTATCGGTTGGGTTAGTGTGGAATTATTTACCGTATCAGGTTATCCGGATTAGATCCAAAAAGGTGATATAAATTGTTTTCAATAAAGTTTTAAAAGTCGTAAGCATAAAGTTTGCATGGGAATATTGGTTTGCTGTATTGCAACTCCTACTGTATTTTTTCTTTGCAATTAAGGCGAGACGTATCAAACACTGCATTGTTTGATTTGCTTAACCGCTACTCCTAGTGATCGATTAATTATTTTTTCTTTGCAATTAAGGGGACTATATGACGACTTACGAAAAATACCCTATACTTTTAGTTTTTTACGGTTTTTTTATATAACGAAATTTATTTATCAAATATTTAACAGATATCTAGGGATTTGGTTATAAAAAAATATACTGATGAAAAATCTTTAAATTGCGAACAAAATAAGCACAATATTGTAGTACAAAAAAATGTTAAAGTTTAATATATACTTTTTGTATAAATAAATAAAATTCAAAACACACCTTTAAACTATCTAACAATTTACAAAAGCTACCTTTAAATTTGTTTTTTTTATAAAAAAATATGTAATACCCCGATATATTTACCTTAATATGCAGTCGGTGGGATGGAGAAAGAGGAATGACAGAGAGAGAGAGCGTGAAGTGAAATGAATAAAATATTAATGTGAGCAATTAATGTACTCGGCAGTGGTGAGGAGGTAAAATATCTCCCTTTAATGTATAGTTATAATGTATTACTTTAGTTTCTTATTTTATTGATAATAAATTTCGAATAAAATGATACTAACATTGCAATGTTATTGGTTTACGGACTCTTTTATTAAAAAATTACTTATATTTTCTATAATAGGTCAAAATGATTACAAATGTTTGAATGCTATAAACGGTAATAGATAATTATATATCATACTAGTTTTAATTTTCCCCCTTATTTATAAAAAGTTACCAAACACCCCCTAACGGCAGTTTTTAATTATAAAAAAAAAAATTACAAACAGCCCCTAACGGTTATATTTTTAAGAAAAAATATTTCATTTTACCCCCTCACACAACTCATTATAAATAATTCATTCAATACCACCTATAATATTTTCTTTCTCTACAAAAAAAAACATACATTACAACAAAAAAACCACTACAAAAACAACTCTTTCACAACTGAAATCCTAAACGAACCGATTTTGATACGATGTAGGAAACCGGACGCATTCTATTTACAAAAAGCTTGTCGAGTATCACGAATGGCTAATACAACAAGAAGCTTCAGACCACGATTGAACCGGTAACAAACACCCGATCTTATGGTATGGTTCCGTTGACCGGTGAAGATTGCCGGAAAGACTCCTACGTGCTGATTATTTTGATGATCATTGTAAGTATCCAGTTATACTATTTTCGGAGAAGATTTCGAAATGAGCCGTAAGACTTTTTTCTAAAATTGGTCAATGGCATTTCAAGTTATACGGCCGATCCTCTCTCCACAACATTTTCAATTTTCTTCTTTTCAAAACTCGACGTTATGAATGTACTGGACGAAATGAGTATTAGATCTCATATGAAGTGCACAAGCTGCCATAAACTCCAAATGGCAAAAAACGGCAGCACACGCCGAGACTCCTACGCGTTTGGTTAATATTTGCAAATGAGAGAGCATACTGCAACGAGAATGCTCTAATATATCTTTATATGTGCATCATAGAATTGTATATAGCCGAAGTATTTAAGAAAAGCCAACACTTGAAGACGTTGTCTAAAAATACAACAAGAAGCAAAACAATGTTCAATGGGGTTTTCCGGGAATGCTGGAGTAATTGATTGTATGCCCTGGAATGGAAAAATTATCCAGTGTCATGGCAAGGTCAATACGGTAGGGGGTGATAAAAATACCCTAGCTATAATGCATGAAGCTGTAGCATCGCAAGACTGTGATTTTTGCATGCGATTTTATGTTATGGGCGTGTGCGAATAACGAAATAATGTAATAGATAATTCTCACGTTATTTCGAGACGGACCTATTAGTATTGACTTTTGTCCCCATGTGGTACCGTAAAGTGGTAAACAGAGTTCAGAATCGTAATTGGTCTATTATGACTTAGGATGGAATTTTACCCGAAGAGGGCAAGTATCGACAAATCATTCACGGTTTAGCATCTGAACGAAGCAAGCCTACTTTAAAGCACAGTAGCGACAAGAAAGTGCAACAACACAAAAGTATGGTCGCACGTGCTTTCGTTGTTCTCCAAGACTTTGTGGGACTTATATCAACAACCGGCACCAGCATACGAATATCAACACATTACGTAGAATCATTTATGCTGGTAACATAATGCATGAACAATGATTTTAGAAGATCAGAAATATGTCGGTTGTTTAGACGAAACATGTGTATTCTAATCCTTCAAGGTCACTGCAAACAGTGTTGGATCGATTCGATTTCAAACCCCAAGTCGTAAAGCAAAAGAATTAGAGACAAAGATACGCATATTAGTCACCAACAAAACCTTATAGAACCATATATGGCGCGAAGTTGAAGAAGCAACGGAAGAGAGGATTAGTCCGCCGGGCGTATTTTTTTTTTTTTTTTAATTTCGGTATTTATTTTAATGTGTGTTTTTTTTAGAAATGTAATGTGAATTTGAATTTTATGAATGTAAATGTTAATTTGTAAAAAGAATGAAAAAATTGTTTAAGGTGGTATTTATGAAAATAAATAGGTGAGTGTGTAGTTTGGATGTTATTGATTAGAGGAGTTGTTGGTGTTGGTGAGTTATGCTGAAGTGGGGCGCTGACTGGAGCGACAAAATCTTGGTGATGCCAAGATATGATACATGATGCTCTTATAATGTCTTACTCAGATATCATATTTTATTGATACTAAATTTTTGAATAAAATATACTACCATTGCAAATGTTATTCGGTCTACGGACTCTTTTAATTAAGAAATTTATTGATATAATCTATACTAGGTCAAAAATGATTACAAATTTTGAAATGCTGATAATGAACGAGATAAAAGATAATAAATATGAAATTGCTTATACGACAATTCATATTAAAATGAAAACAAAGTAACAATTAATATATATATAAATGCCAATATTATTAGTGTAGAGAAAATGATGTTGTATGTTTTTGTAGGTATTTTATGTACAATTTTACTAAATTTATAGTAATTGTCGATTTTTACCTAAAAACAACCCCAACGTTCAGAGCATCCGATCGAGTTGAAGCTGACGTTGGTAAGTAAAGGGGTGTGTCGATCACTCAGAGCTCAGAACGTTAATTCTTTAATTATCAGTATTTAACTTATTCAAGTCAGTCCTAATTAATCTAAGTTCTATATATAGTTAAACCTAAACTCAATGATAAAAAAAGGGGGTTTTCACCGGAGAGACTGACATGAGTTTTTGTGGGTTAATTCTAACTTAGGATTTAGATGACAAACACACGCAAGAATATAAACAAACAAATAGAGAAGCGGTCCCAAGCTCTAATGTAAGGAAAACAAATACCATGAATAAATCCGGATAAAAGCAAGTTTTGTGTCTGAAGATTGCAAAGAATGTATTACTAAGTTGTGTTATAATCAGTATCGCGAAGGTTTAGACGGGACTATCTTCCTAAACGTTATTCAATTAAACCTGTCACAATTAATGAATGTCTCATAAGCATACATCAGTTAATTATAATCTATCTTAAGAATCCAATATCGGTGAATACTGAACCTTAGCTCATCGAGACTTTACCCACTTATGTTCACTCGAAATATATATGCTGTGAAAGTGGTGACCTGCGGACACCCGGTAGTTGCATCCAAGCAAGGTCGTATGATGCATTTGTAAATTCTAAGTCACCGCTTAGCTATACCACCCTTTATAACCAGGGGAGACACTAGCGAGTTAAATTTGTGATCCTATGATTCCCAGATTCCACATATAACGCATATATGTCAGTTCTAACACCCGGAAATCTACCCTACTAGTTCAGAGAACTAGATCTAGGTTTGAAAGGTAGATACAAATGAGCATAATCAAGACATAGACAATGATCATGTGATAAACATAATTAACATGCAATAAGTAATAAACAATCTAGATAAACAAACCAAACATTAAATCTTCAGTAAAACATGGGCTTATACCAAACGAAACATGCCGATAGTCATTGTAAAAATAGACCACGACTGTTACAAAAAAGACCGATTAAAGTAAGAAAAGATAACTGAACACAGTATTGGTTGAGCGAAGAATACAAGAAAGTTATTCCCTATGACCTTGAGGCTCTTTACTGACCTATCAATGCTCCATTATTACAATCTATTAGACCGTCCTATAGGGGTTTAGGGCTTCACATGCAAACATAAAATCGTTTTTTAGGGTTCGGTATTTATAAGAAGTCTCTAGGAATTAGGTCCGATAAACGCCGTATTGGATTACGTCAAAACGGCGTATGGTGAAACTAGGAGTTGGGGATCACAATTAAAAATATTCCAGAATGTTCCTTGAGTTTATCCGTGAATACGGCGTATGGGATCTTCTGGATACGGCGTATAGGTCTTCAAGTCTTCGTGGTTTCTTGTGAAGTTCAGGCGCAGATACGTCGTATCTTCCTTGATGGATACGGTGTATACGTAGTCGGAACAATAGATTCTTGATTTCTTCGTTTAAGCTCCAAAATGCGTGCCTTTTAGTTAAACTTCACCAATTGCTCCATATTTACTGCAAATAACTAATATAACAGATTAAGTACCAATTCATGCATAAATAATGTAAAACGAGCAATAAATATTAAATAAATAATGCTATAAAATAGACGTTATTTAATGTCATCAAGAAAGCAAAGTAACTAAACAGTTTAAAACCCGGTGAAACAATACAATGCTGCAAAGCGCAATAATTAATAATCAGTATAAACAAAATACAACAAACATCGGACCATCTGCAGGTTTTAATTAGAAATCGCATTAGAGAGTAATTATTAATTCACTCACTTAACCACAGTTCAAAAATGAATTAAGATGTACGAGTTGTATTTCAATACTGTATAATTCTCATTAACATATATCATTTTAAGATAAAAACGATTGCCAACACAACCCGATTATATACACATAAATCCAAATTTGAATTCTAAAAACTGAATATGAAAAATCTGTAGCAAGCGGCCGGTTGGTGCACATGGTATTAACCCCGATCATTAACAACTACGTGGTCAAAAGGACAGGTCAACCTTGACCCTAACCCGACACAACCCAAAGTATTAATAGTGTTTGATCCGGTGCAAACTATGAGCTCTACAAAACCCTAGGAAATAGGGGTTTTATATTAATTAACCTTGGACGTAATCGATTGTTGCATCGATATATTATATGTTTGTGCTTTTTCATTCAGTATAGGTAGGCCTGTTTATTGATCGGATAATCAAGGTGTATTAGTGGTAGGGTTTTTTGTAATTTAGTATGGAATGTGGGTTTTTGAGTACGAGTGAGAGCGTCGTTAAATAGAAAAAGGATGTTAATACTTCTGGTAATGTAAGTGATAGTTGTAATGTGGTTAATTCGGGTATTGAAGCTTATCATATTTCAAAAATTTATCTAAATGTTAATGATTATGGTAACACGACTCAAATTATTTAGAATGAGAAACTTGAGCATACTCTGGGTGGTCCTACTGTTAGCGATTTTGTTGGTCATGACACTGATGTTCGAACATGTACTGATAAGCCTCTTTTGACTATGAATACTATGGGTCCTGTATCGTTTTCCAAGTTAGTTACAGGTGAATCGAGTAGGAAAAGTGTGAACTTTCACACTTTACTTGCACCGACGGGGAATAGGGCTAATGTGGCTATTTTAGTGTAGTCTATTCGAGCTATTAGTGACATTTTACTAATACAGTTTATGGTTTCTTTTTGGAAAAACGGGTGGCGTACCCCGTTGTTGAAAACTATGTCAAGAACACTTGGAGAAAACACGGACTTGTCAAATCAATGTTGAACTCGTCTAACTAGTTATTTTTCTTTAAGTTTAACTCTAAGGATGGAATTTCAGGGGCGGAGCCAGGAATTTTAGTTAAAGGGGTCGATCATGGTTAAAGCAAAAACTCATAGTGATAAGGGGGGCGAATGTAAAAAACTAGTAGAAAAGCGGCTTGTAATATAAGTAACTAATGGATGAAGTAGGTTGATTAGGGGTGGATCAACACCCGCTAGTCACCCTATTAGATCCGCCCTTGGATGGAATGGATGCAATGCTTGAGAATGGTCCTAGGTTTATTCGCAATAATCCTATTTATTCTAAAAAAAGTGGAATCCGAATGTAAACTTATTTAAAGAAGATGTTGGTAATGTTCCGGTTTGGGTAAAGTTTTATGGTGTTCCTATGACGGCGTTTAGCGAGGATGGATTGAGTGCCATTGCTACTAAACTTGGTACTCTCGTGATGCTCGACTCTTATACATTTGACATGTGCATGCAATCATGGGGTAGGTCAAGTTATTCTAGAGCAATGATTGAGCTTTGAGCCGATGTGGAGTTGAAAGATACTATCGTGGTGGCTACGCCAAAACTTGTTGGTAAGGGGTACTATATGTGCACTATACGTGTTTAGTATGAGTGAAAACCTCCCAGGTGTTCGAGTTGCGAGGTATTTGGTCACGTTCTGGATGAGTGTCCTAGGCAAATCGTTTTGGATGCGGTGAAAAATTTGAAGAATCCTAGACAAGTTACTAAAGGTGTTTAAGTTGGTCCAAATGTGGGTTTTAAACCAGCCAAACAAGTTTCAGACTTGTCAATAATATAAATGGTGCAAGCTCGAGTTTAAAAAAAAGCAAGTTGAAGTGTCTAGACAAGAGGTCAGTAACTCAAACCAATTTGTCACGCTTAATACTGTTGAAAATGATGATGACTTAGGTACGAATGAGGAGAATTCAAAGGCGGCTGGGCAGGGGTCTTTAAATGTTGTACCCGATAGTTCTAGTACTACTCCTATTGTAGAAAAGGTTGATAAACTTGAACGACAAATTCTAGATGGGAAACTTATGTGTGTGGATGATGACAAAAAGCCGTTATATAAGGCTGGTTCTACGGGTATTGCAGATAGTGATAGTAAGTGGAAGAGGTGTACAATGAAACTGCATGTTATATGGCTTCAACGAGTTTAAAAGGAGGAAGTGACAGTGGTTATGGTACTATAGGTTATTGAAACAATGGAGGAAAACAAAACGAGATGATGATTACGACTCTTATGATGATGATTTATATGAAAGTCATGATATGTCTGAAAACCTTCAGGCTATTTGTGATGATTTTGATATCAAGGTTCATGGTTGGAAGAAAAATTAGATTAATTTTGATGATTGTTGAGTCAATTTTAATCTAGTTATAGTCGTATCTTTTTTGTAGTAGTTGTATTTGTTATGTTAGCTGTCGCCTATGTAACGGGCTGAGATGTGAGATTCACTCACATCTATTGTACCGAATTATTTTTTTAAGTAATAAATTTACTAGAAAAAACCTTTATAGAAAAAGAAGATTGCGATTAACTTGAGCTTACTTCCGTAATTATTGAAGTCAATGTTAACTCGACTTTGAAGATTAATTTGAGTTAACGAGGATGTAAGCCCGCGCTCCGCTGCGGGGTGTTTGCGTACGCGAGTATTATATTCATTGAATCGAACACGGATCTTGAATCAAATGAACCACTTTACACGATACCAAAATGCAACATGTTATTTCCGTTAAAACTTGAATTATATGTACAAAATGTTGAAGTTTATGTATAACAATATGAAACATTGGTTAAGCAGGCTCAAGATATAGTCACTAAGTCTGGTAATCTTCAGTTTCCCTAGTTCCGTAGATTACATACAACCTCATAAGAATTCGCACATTACATACAAGCTCAAGATGCGAGACCGTCGCTGCTAAAATTCATTGTTGTCCTCATCAGCATGAGCTGCAATTGCACATACCAATTCATCATATTTAAATGTTATTATTGTAAACATGATCGTTGTTTATTTCACCAGAATGGCCAAGTGTGTCAAATTTTAAGACCAGAATGCTTTAAAAGAAGAATAAAATGATCTTTGAATAAACTATAGTAGCAATAATTGAAGTAGTAAAATCGAGTATTTTTTCACATAAGCATGCTTTCAATAACAAAAAATGGCAAGTGTCACAATCTCATTCATTTTTTTGTAAAAATAAAGGTGATGTCAGGTAGACACTTGACTTGTCATACACAACACATATACAAATAGCAAATAACCTACATATCAGAACACATTTTATAGATGGTGGCAATTTCCGAACCATGTACATTGTATCTGGGCTCTTTCCTAATTATTCGCAACAAATATTTCACGTGTGTGATCATGGAACCTAAGGGTGCATTTGCAAAACCATGGTTTGTATTCGACTATGTCGTAGAGTCGAATACAAACAGATAAGTTAACTCTCCTCACACAGAAACATAAATATATACCTCTAGTTTTCTTTTTATGCACTTCCGGCTATTGGTTCACCATCTGACCTTCTGAACACGATTGATTCAGATCACCTCTATGTCCTGCTCCACACACCAACAAATACAAAAGAAATATACTATTATACAGGTGTCGTTCGTCAAAATGTCTCTGTTTTTCACCGAGGCTTCGTCATTTATTGTTTTTTTATGAATAAAAATTTCCAAACATTCAAACATTTTGGTTATTCTAATATTAAAACTTAAAGCAGATGCATACAATATTTTCTATAATTTTTTAGTTGCATGTTTTCATTCATCATAGTACCACATAACTACGTTCAGAACGCACATACAAATACCCTCTAATTAGCAGATATGGTCACTTACCAATTCACTCCTGTACGAATTCTTTTTCTGAAAAAAGAAAAAGGCCAAGATCCCGGGAAGCTCTAAAGGTAAGTGAAAGTCAGAAACATTGCGGGGGTTCTAAAGCTTTGTAAAAAAATCTATCTGGCAAAACGCAATTCGTCGAGTTCAATAGACTGAATATCTGGAACAAACATGTTTCAGTTTTAAGATATGTGCATTTAGTAACCGTATAATATAAATAAGTTATGGATTTATGAATTTTAAATCGCATGAATTTGCAAGCGGGTCGAAAGTAGATCAAAAGGGATTTTTATAACGTATAAACAACTTATACATGTTCTGTTCAAAACATATGACAAAAGTAATAGCCAGTAAGTCAAACAATACTGAACCAAACACCCCCATAAAAATCAGTAAGGGGAAATATGCAAATACTTTCCCTCTAGAATAATTATAAATTAAAATGTGACCCAAATAAGATTATTACAATTCTGTAACGTTAATCAATCTAGCGTCTACAGGCGAAAGGTGAGCAATGAAGAACTTACAGATGGTAGAGCCACTTCATCCTAGCGATCATATGATATAGTGCTACAAAAAATCCAATTGCCACCATCGTCAAAGGGTTGTCGTTGGTGCTCTGAAAAAGGGAGAGAAGCCTTATAAAGTTAGCTAATGTGCATAAAACAGATTTACTGATACCTATAAACAAAATGAGTTGCCGGTTGAAGCATCAGATAAAAAGAAAACTCATAGCCATGACTATATTTGCAAGTATGTAATTAACCAATGAACGAAATAACCTACCAGGAAAATGCATGTGACTGGAACAATAAACATGGACCATTTGACAAATTGAGCGACACCAACATCAACTTCTCTGTCATCTGATATAATATATTTTTGCACCAGCCAATATTCAAAAGCAGCTCTGAAGAGAATAATACCAAGCACAGCAAAAACAAAAGCCTGTAAGAGTAGAGGTTATAAACAATAAGCCGGTTTCAAATAAAAAAACCATGGGCCATACAAAACATGCACACATAAGCAACTAACCAAATTTTTAATTAAATAGCAAGTTCTGTATTAATCTGTTTTTTAAAACAGAGTAATAAGATTTTTACTACAGAGGAAAAAACAATTGACCAAACTTTTATACTCTGTTTCAAAAAGGTGAGAGGTACAACACCATAATGACCAAAACTGAGTAAGATAACACATTATATTGCAAAGTAGCTAACAATGCAAAAATGAAGGACTTACTGGGTTCTAGATTTCTTGACTTATCCCGAAGTTTAGAAGAAGTGAATTGATAACTATTGAGAAGTAATCTATCACAAAAGATCTGCTCCAAGCTGAAAGATATACAAAAGACCATGTCAAAACAACGCATCTTATATTAACACAAAAGATTCTTAGCAGACCTATACGCAGTTACTCTTTGATATAAAAATCTATAAAGAATGTTATAAAACAATAATTTGAAAAACGAAGGCTAATGATGTCAAACATTGTAAAGGGTAGTTTTTTTTCTTTCATTTTCAAGTAGTCAAGTAGAGATGAATTCGAGCATTTGACTAATTCAATGGCTGTATAGCCATATAGGTATATTAAACCTAAGCATTATATTACAAATAACCAATTAAGTGTACCAAAATGGTACCTTTGAGCAATCTCTAGACGCGCTATCTATTTTAATAAACTTTTTTTCCATTTATAGAACATGTGCTTTAAGCACAAATACGAAGCAAACTTCAAGGGAAAAGACACTTACCACTGAAACCATTATACCGAGGTAAAAGGTGTTCTTCTTACCAGTCGGCAGTCGTCAGCAATTTCCTTGCATTTGTGCGTTAATTCTCTGTCATCACACGTCTTTTTACATCACGCCAAAGGTGTGAACACCTTAGAAATGAAACTGATTTTCACATATGCAATCTTGAGAGGCGCCTTACACAACATAATTCCCAGAAAATTACCTACAGACGTTTGAAACAACTAAAATAATAAAAACCGCATACTTAGTTGCAACTCCACATTAGGCCATGCCAATTTTAGACCATATTATATATAGCTATTCGTCATATAATTCCACTTTACAATTCAAAGCTTACTCTAAAATTCAAAGCTTAATTATACATGGACCAAGCAATTTTGTTTGAAGGACGCAATAAAACTATATCAACCTCATACTATTAAATTCACATCAAACTTAATTTACTAAATTTGCATCACAATTTACTGCTGAAACCCTATTTTAACAAAACTATATCAACCATATAAGATTAGAAAAGCAAAACTTTATTGTTAGAAACATAGAAATAATGATTTGATAACCTCATTTTTAGGATTAACTATATGATAAGACATAGTGAGTACCTCATGCAAAAAAAATCCGATTTAAATCAAACAATGATTCGATATCCTCACGTTAATGCAAAATATAAATTACTAAACCAAGTTAAATTGAAATTTTCTAAAGCTATCCTGAAAATGGAAAATTCATATTCTGTTGAATAAAACCCAAAAAATATAAAAAAATCTTCAAAGCAATTAGGGTTAATAAACTTTACATATTTGATTAGGCAAAACTCAATATATGCGACCTCATAATTTTCTTTTACAAAATCTTCTTCTCCATCTTAGTGTTAGACTACATAATTCACCGTTGGTATAACTTTATTATCGACCACAATATATAGGAGATTACATGAAACCCTAAACGGACCTACGCCACAAAACCAGGCTTGATGCGCCAATATCCACTAATACACACTACTCCCGCAATCTCGAGCGGCGAATCTCGAAAGCTCAGACCTGTGAGTAGAAACTAAACAAAAAAAACAAAACATTAACATAATAAAAAAACAGAACCGGCCTCGTAACCCAAAACATTAAAAAAAACTAAACCGACTCGTGACCAAAGCACGAACAACAATATAAGATTGTGTGGATTTGTAACCTTAGCACAAATCACCAACACAAATCACGATTGTGTGAATTTGTGACCTTGGCACAAAATCACCAACACAAATCATGATTGTGTGGATTTGTGAACTTAGGACAAATCACCAACACAAATTACGAGAAAAAAACATATAAAATCTAAACAAACCATAAAAAAACTAAAACCTTTTTTTGTTTTTTTAGTCATAAGACAGTTGTCAACAAAACATCTTTTCACATATAACTTCCTACGCAAACCAGATAAGTAATAAACTTAATATACTTCTTCTATCTTGGGACCTGCACCACTTTCACCAGTAGCCGGATCATCAGCATCCATACCACCGTGATGATATTTGATTTGTTTTTTTTTTTATAATGGATAAAGGGTGGTGGCTAGGGTTTGACGGGGTGGCTTAGAAGAGGCGGCTCAACGTAACCACCTAGATCTGAGGATGAAACCCACTTCGATACCATGTTAGACTACATAATTCACCGTTAGTATAACTTTATTATCGACCACAATATATAGGAGATTACATGAAACCCTAACGGACCTTAAGCCCACAAACCGGGCTTGGGCCTAATTATCCACTAATACTCCCCCGCAGTCTGAGCGGCGAAATCACGAAAGCTCGGACTGGAGTAATAAATTAGAAAAGAAAAAAAACAAAACATTAACGTAATAAAAAAATGAACCGGCTTGTGACCGAAGCACGAACAACAATATAAGATTGTATGGATTTGTGACCTTAGCACAAATCACCAATATAAATAACAAGCGTGTGGATTTGTGACCTTAGCACAAATCACCAACACAAATAATTAAATAACTATTTTTTTAACAATAAACAAAAACAGATGTTGAGGAAGAGCACCGCCATACAAAGCACCATAATGCAACTCTTTTTTTTTGTTGGGTAGATGTCCTTGTGTTATTCAATAGCTACTCACAACCACATGGACTGTTCTTTTTCCTAATC
>BQNB010085891.1:0-25444 GCA_026074375.1 Tanacetum coccineum
AATGTAATTTAGAAACAAAATTTTGAAAACTAAAAGTGACACAAACCAAAAAAAAACCACAAATGAACTCTAACCTATGACGTTTTTGTTAAATCAAACAACAACTAGCCCATGATTGTTAACAGCCCAAAGAATAGAAAAGAAACTAACCCAACTTTGGTAGAAACATGTTTAGATACGAAAAGAAAGAAAGAAAAAATAAAATAAAATAAAATAATAAGCTTATGGAAATAAGCCAGAAATAAGTTGTACGAAATAAGCTTAAACAATCACAAAAAAATCACAAATCCACCCGAGGCTCATGATACCAATTATAGGTTCCAATATTTCACACAAAGATAGGACTAGAGAGAGAAAGTTTGAGAGAGAGAGAGAGAGAGAGATGGAAGGAGAGAATATGTAAAAACACACTTTGATGTATGTGTAAAATGAATTCTTCCAACACCCTCTCCATGTGTGGAGAGGGATTTTATATAAAAGATAAACCAGGCTTTCCATGGGCTTGCCATGGGCTTTCTATGCTTTGGCCCGGTTAGCTTACTAAGTAATACATAAAATTGTCTAACTATTACAAAGGCTCGTGAGATCGATAATGATCGTCACTTCACTAAAAACTGAATTCCTAACAATTATAAAGAAAACGGAATTTCGTGGTGAATTTATTGTGGTGTTGTTAGAGATGGGCTGGCACCAAAAATGTAGAGATACAAAATAAATATAAAAAATAAAGTATTGTACATATTTCTTTACTTTTTATTATTATTGGTTAATCTGTATATTAAAAGATACAACCCCTTAATTTAATGAGGTAGTATCCATTAAAAGCTGTGAACTTCTATTGTCCACATCTTTAAGATGAAGATGAATGGTTGTTGCCGTTATCCTACCATTACAGCCCAGAGCATTTAAACCCATGGAATTCAAACAATCAGGTAATATCCCCATTTAACCCCATGGAATTAAAACAAGCAGTTATCCTGGCATAATCATATTCGTTTCATTTTTTTGTAGGTAACATATGCAGCGCATTATGATTCGAGCAAATTAATTTGGGTTTTATCTACATACATAGTGTAAGCTTTCTAAATTCTCTTAATTTGAGTTCATGATTTATTTATTTATTAAATATGTTTGATTTGCTGTGAAATTATGATTTAAATTCATAATCAATTGATCGGTGATATTCTTTGCACACCAACTATTTGAGGAAATATCCATGAAGTTAGGTTTGTAAAAATATGATATAGGGATTTTATTTTAAAAAATGTGATATTTGTTGGGATTTTAATTATATCTCATTCATTATGATGGAAAGAAAGAATCGCGGTTCGCCGAGTTAGATTCCTAACTAAAACCCGCTCTCTGCTGCAAGTTCTCAACCATGGGTGGCTGAAACACCGACCTGGTCCTGCGGTGTGATGAACCCTCCACCACAGACCCGTTAAGGAGATGATAACTGGCAGAGAGTGAACGGTAGCTACTTTGGAGCATGTGTTTCTTCATGGCGTGCATTAGAAGTGGTATCAGTCCTTCTATTTTTTGTTGCTGGATTATATATTTATATGAATAGTAACTGTCAAGCAATATCTGAGATGAATGATTTGGTGGGTTAAGTATGTTGCTTTATATAACACATAGGTTTGACTTTTAGATTTAAAATTGTCAATAATTCGCGTAGGAGTCGGTAACGGGTTTACCCTTCATAAGAAATTACCTGATTTGACTAATTAACCAATCTTCCCCTTAGTTACATCTATAAATTAGGCTCAAAGCTTCCGTGTCATTGAAAATAAATCAATGCTAATTTTTCATCATTTTTCGCAGGTAAGATTCCATATTACACGATGCCTCCAGTTAGGAATGACGAAGATTTAATGGAGGAAACTATAGTTTCTAAACTCGGAAAGGAATTCAAGGTGGATGAAGTATATGGCATCGACTCCTCAATCATTGGCAGCCTAAAATCCATAGATGATTTTAACTCAATTACTGTTATGACTGGTGCTCCTGTTGTGTTTGATGAGACAATGGTTAAGGTTCGTTGTTTCTTACATTGTTTAATGAATTGGTGATCGACTTCTTTTAAATGCCTAAAACCTCTAAGAACCTTTATTAAAAAAATGTATTCTTTTTGAAGTTATATACACGTTAGAAGTATTTGACACTTAATATAATAAAAAAATTATAATCTTTGGACGTAAAATGTTTCTGCATGAAAATTTATTTGTGGGCGGCTTTTAGTTATCAACTTCCCATACAACTGATTTACATTATTATGAGCACTACTTACGAACCATCATTTCCACAGACCCATAAACAACCTGAATGCCAGATTCCAATACAAAGTATCAACAAAGGTGAAGATGAATCCATGGTGGAAACTGACAGTGTAGCAGAGGCAACAGTCAAGAACGCAAGTATCCGACATAATGAAAAGTTATATGCTGCAGAAGGTGTTTTGAATACGAGGTTAAGGAAAGCAGAAAAGAAGATACAGGAAAAGGCTAGAAAAATAGCTTCTATGAAATAAGATGAGTCCATGGATAGTGATTACAACGTCAAGGTTGATAATGATAATAAGAATGACACTGCCATGGATCTCGGTGAGGGAGCAGACAATGATGGGTCAGCCAAAGAGGTAATGAAGAATATATTTTCATTGCCAGAAGATGCATAGGAGCTCGATCAGTGATGCAGAGTATAATTTATCAGGCAAGATGATAAATTATGATTTTGAGTGTTTTAATTTATTTTGTGTCAACAATTCTGAGATGTTCCTTTCATTCTTATTAATAAAATCTATAAAGTGTTAGAAATCGAGAAAACACTCGGTCACTTCCAATATGTAATAGTATAGCTTGTAGCAACAATATTTGAAAACTTACCAAGCTAACCGGGTCAACATAAGTCATCCTTATGTTGATCGGCCAAGCAAGGTATAAATACCCCTCTCCACACCTTGGAGAGGGTTGGTTGTTCATTTGGTTATTCATAATACATTTTCCTTTTCCTTTCTCTTTCTAAGTGTTACAACCTACTTTCTCTCTCTAAACTTCCTTTCTTGTTTAATTTGTAAAGTGATTTGATACTTCTAGAATTGGTATCAGTCGCCATGGGGTGATATCGTGAGCTTGTGTGCATTTATATCTTGTTTAGATCATTTGTTTTGGTTATTTTGTGGTTTCGTATGCTTCAAAACTCAAACCTGGATTTTTGTGTTTAAAAGTGTTAAAGTTTATATTTTTAAGCAAGATCTAGGCCTAAGATAACTAGTTGTGCAAGAAAAATCAAGGTAAAACGTCAAAAGGGTGTGTTTTTGGTTATTTTTTGTGCAAAAGTACATTTTTGTTTGATGCTAGCGAAACATGTTTTGAAGGTAGCGAAACATCTTTGATGCAAGCGAAATATGTATGTAAGCGAAATGTGCAAGCGAAATATGTATGTTAGCGAAATATGACAGGTTGAACTCAAGCGATTTATGTCATTTCTAGGAACTGAAACTCTGCTTAATTTTTCTTAGGTCAAGCGAAATATGTTCAAGTGAAATATGTTTGCAAGTAAAATATGTTAGTAAGCGATTTATGACAGGTTGTTAGTTCAAGCGAAATACGTAGTTGTGTAAGACGAAACTCTGTCCAATTTTCATATTGCAAGCGAAATATTACATATCAAGAGAAACATTACATATCAAGCGAAACATTACATTTCAAGGGAAACATTACATCAATTAGCAAAAAGATTTTAATTTTCTACGGTTTGTCTTACTTTGTAAAATCCCGTGAAATAATTGGATTTCTTGGTTTTAGTGAAGATTTGTAAAATCCCGTGGAATATCAATCTTAATCACCAACAACAACAACTCCTAACACAATCCTCCTTTATCACTGTTCGATCAATCCTTAATCAATTCACTCTTTAATTAGAACAAGATGACTACTTTAGCAGAACACATTATTGTTGCTGGAGCTGAGAACCGGCCTCCAATGCTTGATAAATTAATGTACGATTCACGGGCAAGTCATATAATATTTTTCATCAAAGGGAAGAAACATGGTAGGATGATGCTTGATTCTATTCACAATGGTCCACTGGTTTACCCAACTGTTGAAGAAAATGGGCAGACTAGACCTAAGAAATACTCCAAACTCACTGAAGCACAACAACTTCAAGATGACTGTGATGTTCAAGAAACAAATATCATTCTTCACGGTCTTCCACCCGATGTGTATGCACTTGTTAACCATCAAGAGGCGGCTAACAATATTTGGGATAAAGTCAAGCTACTAATGAAAGGCACTGAACTATCATATCAAAAACGTAAATGCAGGTTGTACAATTTGTTTGATAAGTTTGCTTTCGTTCAGGGTGAAACATTATATGAGAATTACTAGAGATTCTCTCAGTTGATCAATGACATGCATACTATTGGGATGACAATGCAGCAAGTTTAAGTCAATACCAAGTTTCTGAATGCTCTTTCACCGGATTGGAGCAAGTTTGTCACTGATGTGAAGTTAGCAAAGAGTTTGTATATCACCAACAATGATCAGTTGTATGCATACCTCAGTCAACATGAATGACATACTAATGAAATACGTATCATGCGTGAAAGATATCCAGATCCTCTTGCACTGGTAGCTAACTCTCAAACTTTATACAATCCCTCATAGTCTTTACAACATTCAGGTTCTCCTATGTATCCACCTCCTTAACAATTCACACCAGTTTATGCAACACCTATTCATTATCAACAACATCAAACTCTTGTCAATCCACTATAATAATCAGTCTCTCCACAACCATTCATATCTCCTTCAGTAACACAACACTCTCATGCTGAATTTCCTCAATTATACTCTAGTCTCGCTATTCCTATGTTTTAGCAAGGAGAAGATCCGATTGAATGTATCAGCAAAGCAATGGTATTTCTACCTATTGTAGCATCAAGGTTTCCAACATTAAACAATCAACTCAGAACCTCATCCAATCCTAGAAATCAAGCAACCATTCAAGATGGTAGAGTTACAGTTCAACAAGTTCAAAGAAGACAAATTCAGAGTTATGTTGGTACTGGAAACAGAGGAATTGCTACTACTTCAAAGGGAAATTATGCAGCTAGTCAACCAAGAGTTGTGAAGTGTTATAACTGTCAAGGAGAAGGGCATATGGCAAGACAGTGTACTCAGCCAAAGAGGCCAAGAAATGCTGCATGGTTTAAGGAGAAATTGATGTTAGCTAAAGTTCAAGAAGCTGGTCAGATATTGGATGAAGAGCAACTTGTATTTTTAGCAGACCCTGGAATGGATGAAGCTCTAGTTGCTCAGCAGACAATCCCTCAGAATGCAGCTTTCCAAACTGAAGATTTAGATGCTTATGACTCGGATTGTAATGATATATCCTCAGCTAAAGTGGTTCTGATGGCAAATCTTTCAAGCTGTGATTCAGATGTTCTCTCTAAGGTACCATATACCGATTAATATCTGAATGATATGAATAATCAGGATGTGCAAGAGATGCAATATTCTGAACAAACACATATTGACGATTTTCAAGATAATGAGATAAATAGTGATAGTAATATCATTCCATACTCTCAATATCTGTAAGAAACTCAAGATACGGGTATTCAGGATACTAATTCTTCTGCACCTAATGATTTATTGGTGCTATCTTTGGTTGAATAAATGACTGATCACGTAGTTCATTTAGATAAGGAAAATCAGACGATTAAAATGGTAAATGAATCATTATTCGCTGAGCTAGAGAGATATAAAGAACGTGTCACCATTTTTGAACAAAGACAAAATGTAGATTTGGACAAACAGGAAAAATTGATAGATTCTCAAATGGATGACTTAATTCGGAATAGAAATTCAAAGCTTGCGTCTTTTTCAGCAGGAGATCGATACTCTTAAAGAAATTCTTTCTAATCATGTTAAAGAAAAGGAATCTTTATCAAAAACATTAACTGTTTTCAAAACAGAATCTAAAGAAAAAGAGTCTAAATATATTGACAATGAAATTGTTTTGGAAAAACAAAATAAAGAACTGGAGAATATTATTTGTAAGATGTATCGATATGCGCAAGCAATGCATATGTTAATGAAACCATAAGTTTTTTATGATGACACTCTCAAACAAGCATTTGGTTGTCAGAATCCGTTCTATCTTAAAAAGGCTCAGCGGATTCAACCAACATTATATGATGGTAGTGTTATTGTTAAAGAACATGCTGTAATTTTAGTGACTGATGATGAAGAGACATTGATCTTGGAAGAAGAGAGTCGATCAAAGATGCTTGATAAACAAAATGATCCAATTTCAATTGAAAAGAAAGTTAAGATTTCTCCAATCGATTATTAAAAGTTGAATAAAATTAAAGAAGATTTTGGTAAACGTTTTGTTACTCAAAAATAATTGGATGCAGAACAAGCTTTCTGGTTAAAACATTCAAACCATCCTTCTGTTACACCTGTTGTTTCACATACTCCTGTTAAAGTTGAAGCTCATTGGGAACTTCCTAAGGTGAGTTTGGTAAATGAAAGCCTTAAAAAGCTAAAATATCAACTAGTAAATTGACAAGGTTGTGAAAAACATAACCACATCTGTTGATCCCAGTTAACTTCTAATGATCGAATTCCTTAAGCTTGTTTAAGGTTTAGTTATGCTAGATAAATCTAACACAACTTAGTTTAAGAAACTTTGTTTGATAATACTAAAGATTATGCAGAATCTAATCTTTAATATAAGAAGAATTCTTCAGTAACACAAAACAATATAATTTCAACAATAAAAGCTCCAATATTATTATTACAAATAATATGAATACTCTCCTAGTATTAGGGTTACAAAACCTTGAAGCTATAACAATATCAAAACAAAATATTTCTAGATTGTGATATCAACCTCTATGCCCTAGGACCTCCTTTTATACACCACAGAGTCCTAGTCGATTTACAATATATTACTAAAACTTAGATTATTCTCAAAGATCTATTCTATAAATAACAATCCTTATCTCATAAGTAATCTTGATCTTTAAGCAATCTTTATCTTTCAGCAGTTGTAACTTTTAGCAGTTGTAACTTTCAGCAGTTGTAATTTTGTACCAGCAGCATTAACTCTTAACAAGCAATAGTAACTTATACACCAGCAGCATTAACTATGTACAAGCAGTAGTAACTACTTAGAATATTTTCTTCAATCTTCACTAGCAGTACTAACTTTACTCTAACAGTATTAACATATACTAGCAGTAGTAACTAGCAGTACTAATATACACTAGCAGTACTAAGTTGCACTAGCAATAGTAACTATGAACTAGCAGTACTAACTACTTAGCATATTTTTCATTAGAGTTAATGAACAGCACTAAGTTTTACTTAGCAGTAGTAACACAAACCTTAGTAGCAGTAACTCTAAGATCATTAAGAAGTCTTTTAATCCCAACAATCCTCCCCTAAACTTGATATTCTTCTTCAAAATCCCAAGTTTCTTCATTGAAAGCTTCATTAATCACCAGGAGGATGCTTCCAAATACTTCATTGATTCTTGAGCTATTTTGTGAGAAGTTTAAGAAGCTGATAAAACATTTCATTCCAATGATCAGCTTGCAGCTTCCTATTTAGCATATTTGTGATTATAGGTGATGTAAGAGGATATCTCTTTTCTACCAACATATGAATGTGCACATTTTTCTTCTTTCTTCCTCTAGTGAATGTACTCCTACAATGAATCATATATCTTCCAATCCATTACGCTTCTGTAAACCTAAATAGATTACTCCATACTTGATCTTCAACATGGTGATCAAACATTGTCCTTTAGATATCCCTAATAACACTCCTCCATCATAGCCCTCCTCTGGCCTTGTTGATCCATGCTTAGCTTTTACTAATTTCTACAGGGTTTCCAAATGTTCCCCGTTAAAGCTTTTTAGCATATGACTGAAGACTAAGTACATCTTTGAACTTCCATCAGCCTTGATTATCTGGTAATAGGTTTTCTTCCCTTCTTTATGGATCTTGTAGTCAATAATGCTTGGAGTCTTAGTTGCCAAAGGAATAGCATCAATTGCTACTTTCTCTTTATCAGGAACAACTTCTATTAGTCTTTGAAGCTTTGCTGTTTCTTTATCCTCATCCACCTTTTGCTTCTTAATACTTTCTTGTTCCAGCTCAGTACCTGCTCTTTTTGAACAACTCTCTTGTGTTATCTCTGCTTCAGCTCTTACTTCACTACCTTCCACCAATTATGTTTCTATATCTATAAATGTGTTTACCCTTTTCATAGCTTTGACAAATAACTTCTGAATATCATCAAAGCTTTTGTTCTTCAACTGATTGTTCTTGTATCCATCCATGTTTTTCTAAGTAGACATTGTATTTCTCTTTTGAGCTTTAGTTGGTGGTTTATTCCTCTTTTCTTGAGCTCTCATTGCTGCAAAGTATTTCTTTCTTGCTTCTAAAAGATTTAAAAACAACTTGGACTTCTCTTTAATACTCAACTTCTCTTGTTCTTTTGTTTGCATTTGTTGAGCCATTTAATAAGCAACATCTATCATTGCTTGCCATCAATCTTAGCCTAAATATCATTTCATTCTTTAGTTAAAGCAACATTGGCTTCATCCTTTTCCCTTGCAAGTCTCTCCTCTTCATCAAATTTAGCTTGTAATCTTATAGCTTCTTGTTCATCAAAACTGATTTGATCTTTCTTCTTCATCTTCAAAGGTTCTTCTACCATGATTCCTTTACCCTTGTCCTGAACCTTAACCTGTGATGGTTGTTGTGAAGAAACTGTTGGTGTAGGTGCTTGCTCATGTTCATGAATAACAATCCCTTTAACCTTGGGTCTTGTGCTAGCAGCTGTAACTGTTGTAGCAGCAGTTGTTGTTGTAATTGTACCCTGCTCTGGTTCTTGTAACATAACCTTGTCAGCCTTGGGTTTTGCACTTTTCAAAGCTGTAAGTGCTTGAGCTAAAGTAACTTCATCAACACTTAAGTTCACATCTTTAGAAGCAACTTCAGTTTTAACAACCACCTCATGATCAACTTTAGTTTCAACAATCACCTCATCACCTTTAAGATCATTTACCCCAAATATGTCTTCATCTCTGTGAACATTGACCAGATAAATGTCTTCATTAGCATCAATATCATCAATCCTTCCCTGTTAGGATGCATCCTCCTCACCCAAACCTTCTTCATTATAGGATTCCACTCTTCTAGACAAACCAACCTTGTATAATTTTTTAAGCCCATGAGTTCTTGACCTTACTTTCTTCTATAGTCTCTTGACCCTCCTTTTCAAACTTGTAATCTCCTAAGCTTAAGAGGTCTTAGTTTTCTCCAGATCAATAACTCTATTTTGTAAGTTGGTACATAATTCCATCAATTCCTTTAGTTTCAGACTATCCTCATCACTTTGAGGTGTGTTAACTCTTGCGAGCAGTGAATCATTAGAAGTTTTAGATACATTCTCAAACCCATTTTAAGCAATAGTATCCCTTATAGTTTCTTGGCGCCTGGGACCACTACCTAAACTAGTTCCTAAGGAACTTGGTTCATTAAGTGTTTCCTTGGATTGGGTCTTATTGATGTTACCCCTATCCTGCTCTGCATCTAAGCTAGTAGCAGTAGTGGCAGCCCTTTCCAAACTGTCATCCATCTCCTCATAGACAGCCTCATCTGCAACATTGTCTGTAGGACCACTAGGCTGAGGTACCTCAGTGTCCTTTCTCTTTGGCTTCCTAGGTTTTTATGTTTCTTTTGAGGTTGAGATGTTGATGGTTGAATAATGGTGGGTGTGTGATGGGGATCAGTAGGATTTGCTGAACCTTCACCCATTTCTTCTTGAGCTTGTACCATCATTGTTGGAAATAAAGGTGTTTCTCTTCCAGAAAAGCCTTTCCCTACCCTTCTTATGTTTCTAAAAATCTTCTTAGTGTGAGAGGGTGTAACATAAATCCTTTTATGATTTGACATTCCTTCTAGTTGTTTCTCGAAAAACACTTGTACAAATCTTGGATACATCAAGAATTTACCAGACACATTCTCCAAGTTCTTCACCATACTTTCAAAAATGTATTTTAAAAAGTTGAACTTCTTGTTTGCAGCTAAACAGATAATTGCAGAAGCCATAGTGCTACTAAATTCATTCCATGCAGTAGTCTTAGCACTTAGGCATTGCAAAATAGTATGAATAAGGAATTTCCATTGACAGTTTTCACCTTGATAGTAGCCCAAAATTGTTCAATGCACGAAGTATATATAGTAGGATTGATCGTTAGTGCATATTTGATAGGGTTTGCATTCAGAAAATCCACTATCTGCTCAAACCCTTCACTTTCAGCGGGTTTAGACAAAAATGCGACCAAATTGTGAGTATCAGAAAACTGTAAGGTCGTCATTGTGTTGGGTTTTGATGACGAATGATGAAATTGAGTTAGGGTTTGTGATTAGAGAGTATATGATTGAATGAAATCGATTAAATAAGTGATTGAAACCCTTAATCGAAGTATTTATGAAAATACCCTCAACAACATTAATGTTCACCAGCAGTTGTAAGTTATGCCTAGCAGCATTAACTTTCAACAGCAGTAGTAAGTTTATGCCTAGCAGCATTAACTTTCAACAACAGTAGTAAGTTATGCCTAGCAGCATTAACTTTAAACAGCAGTAGTAAGTTATGCCTAGCAGCATTAACTTTGAGTTACCAGCATTAACTCCAATTCTAGTCCAAACACTCTCTGTTTTTAATATATTCAACTCTCTTTCTGTTTTTCAACTTACAAATTCTCTCAATTCTTTTACTCACCAAATCACTCTTTCTGTTTTTACACATCTCTCTTTCTGTTTTTATTCTCACCAACTCTCTCAATTCATTTACTCACCAAATCACTCTTTCTGTTTTTACACATCTCTCTTTTTGTTTTTATTCTTACCAACTCTCTCAATTCTTTTTCTCACAATTTTCACAATATTAATTATACCAGCAGTATTAAGTATAACTAATAGCATTAACTTAGCAGTATTAAGTATAACTAGCATCACTAATTATACTTAACAACAGAAACTTTTAATGACATGAATAACAGTACTAATTCATATAAAACTCTTCAAAAACATAAAGAGATAAAAGATTTTAAGGATTTAGCATTCCAATACTAGCAATCAAGTATTGAAACCTACTTACATTAAAAGCTTTTGTAATTAAATCTGCAACATTCTTGTCATTATGGATTTTAACCATATAAATCAACTTCTTTTCATTGCAATCCCTAATAAAGTGATAATCTCTATATGCCTTGTTTTTTTTAATGAAAAATAGGATTTTTAATTATGCAAATAGTACTGTTATTATTAATAAAGATTTTGGTATACAAAAAATTGTACCCATAATCAAGTAATTGATTCTGAATCTAAAGTACTTATCCATAGCAACTTGAAGCAGCCATATATTCAGCTTCTGTTGTGGAATTTGCAACCACATTCTGTTTCTTGCATTGCCATAATATTAGTCTACTTCCAAGAAATTAACAACCTCCTGTTGTAGACTTCCTATCCAAGCTTGCTCCAGCATAAACACTATCAGTGTATGCTACCAAATCAAAAGGTGAATCTTTTGGATATCAAAGACCTAATTTTGGTTGACCTTTTAAGTACCTAAAGATCCTTTTTACAGCATGAAGATGTGAAACCTTTGGGTTGACTTGGTATCTTGCACAACCACACACCGCAAACATAATATCAGGTCTTGAATAATTAAGATACATCAATGAACCAATCATTGATCTATATAAATGAACATCCACTTCTTCACCATCTTCATCCTTGAGAAAAATCTTTTGAGTTTCCATAGGTGTACTTGCTGTCTTGACATCAGTAAAACCAAATTTCTTTAGAATCTCAGTCATATACTTGTCTTGATTGATAAAAATCCCATCCTCATTCTGCTTTACTTGCAGTCCTAAGAAGAATGTTTGTTCACCTATAGATTTCATCTGAAACTTCTTATGCATCATCTTCTCAAACTCAGTGCATAATGACTTCTTTATAGAGCCAAAAATGATATCATCTACATACACTTAAACTAACATAATATCACCTTTATCCCTTCTGATAAACAAAGTCTTGTCTATCTTTCCTCTCTAAAACCCATTGTCTAACAAATATGTTGACAAGGTTTCATACCAAGCTCTGGGAGCTTGATGTAGCCTATAAAGTGCCTTTTCTACTTTGTATACTCTGTTAGGGAAGTCTGGATCTTCAAATCCTGATGGTTGACAAACATAGACTTCCTCTTCAATCTTACCATAAAGAAAAGCACTATTGACATCCACCTGGTATACCACAAAGTCTTTAAATAAGGCATAGGCTAAAAAAAGCCTAATTGCTTTAATTCTTGCAACAGGGGCAAAGACTTCATTATAGTCAATCCCTTCTTCTTGTGTGTACCCTTGAGCAACCAATCTTGCTTTATTTTTAATCATAATTTCTCTTTCATCCTTTTTATTCCTGAAGACCCATTTAGTTCCTATGAGCCTTTTGCCATTTGGTAAATCCACCAAGGTCTAAACCTTTTGTAATTTAAATTGTAGAAGCTCATCCTGCATAGCTTCCATCCAGCTTGAATCCTGCAATGCTTGGATTACCTTCTTGGGTTCTACTTGTGATAAGAAGCAGGCAAACAAGCAATTTTGAAAGTCTTTATGGTTTGTTCTTTGCTGAACTGAACTAAACAAACCATGTTCTTCCAAATTCTTTGTCATTCTTCTTGTTTGAGGTGCTGAATTCAAGTCTCCAATAATTTGTTCAACTGGATGATCTTTGTGTACTCTTGTAGTTGGAATAGGACTGACAGGCATAAATGCATCCAAATTGTTCATGTCAGCCTCTGCACCAACATCTTCATCATCATCTGAATAGACAATATCTTCCAAAGCAGGCATATTTGGATCATCTAGAAGTTCAATGCTTGTTTTTCCACCAACAGCATTAACTTCATTTGTGCTAGCAGCATTAACATTGTTAGTGCTGTTAACATTATCATCCTTCTCTTGATCAATACTTTTACTATCTTTTCTTGGATCTTCATCAACCTCCTACTCATCATCACTTGAAGGTTTGAATCCAGCATCAGGAGAACTCTTTGAACTTTGAGAGAATGGTGGATTGGCAGTCCACAATGGTAGCATAATGTAATCTTCGCCAGGTATTGTCTCCATTCTAGCTTTACCTGCATCATCACATGCTTTTGTACCTGCATTACCATTAGACTGATTTCATGCAACAACTGACTTATAATTCATTGACTTTGTTAGTGCATCAATATCAAAAAGCCAACTTGGTTCACTTCCTGCAATATTAGGTGTATTCTCACTAAACTGGACATGCAGGTTCTCTTCAACTATCCTAGTTCTACTGTTGAATACTCTAAATGCTTTACTATTGATTGAGTACCCAACAAAGAATCCTTTATCAGCCTTACCATCAAACTTGCTTAAGTGATCTATGGTATTAAGAATTGTAACAGGACACCTAAATGGTCTCATAAAGCCTAGAGCTGGTTTTCTACCAAGAAAAAGTTCATAAGGGGTCTTGTTATGAGGCTTAGTTACTAATACCCTATTTTGCACATAGCAAGTAGTATTAACTGCTTCAGCCTAAAAAGTAGTAGGTAGCTTAGAATCAGCTAGGCATTGTCCTAGCTTTGCCCTCAATTAGTGTTGATTTTTCCTCTTAAATACTCTATTTTGTTGAGGAGTTCTAGCTACACTAAATTCTCTCTTAACACCTTTTCTCTCACAAAACTGATGCATCTCCTTATTCTTGAACTCAGTTCCATTGTCACACCTAATTACTTAAACCCTTTTTTATATTTAGATTTTCTACTCTCCAGTTTTAAAAGGATTAGAATTCACTTGTCTCATCAGGAGTAGCTTAGAAAAAAAAACCAATCTAAACTACTGTAATCATCTGGTGAAAAACTAGGCAATACATCTTTTTCATTAAGCTTTTTACAAAATGTTTGGACCAAACATCCATAATCCAATGTGCAACTTATGTTAAAGGTTGGCTGATGAAACTTACTGTTTTGGGCTTACTAATAAGTCTATGTTGTTTCTTTTGACATGCATACACATGATTGATGAATTTCAAAACGTTTTAAAGGTAAACTCTTACTGATTTCCCTTAACCAGTTTATTCAATAGTTTTGTAATAATGTGTCCAGTGCTAAGCCAAGTATTGATTCATCAGAGTGGCTTTTGCAAAGAGACAAGTTAGACCTCCTTTAGGAACAATATTCTTTAAATCAACACTATACATATTGTTTTTTCTAGGAACTTTAAGTAAAACACGACTTTCATCAGTTAACTTAAATTTAGAGATAAAAAAATACATTCAGTGTCATTAAAGAGAACCCTATTCTTTTTGTTACACATTTGTGAGACACTAAAGAGGTTAAACTTTAACTCTCTTATAAAATACACATTCTCAAAATCTAAATTACCAGTTTTGAGTGTACCTCTGCCTGTGATTTTCCCTCCTTTGGGAGTACCTCTAAAGGTAACATATCCTCCATCAATTTCTTCAAAGTCAGTAAGATAGGACATGTTCCCTATCATGTGCCTTGAGCATCCACTGTCAATCACTCCTTTCTTCTGCAAATCTTGTTGTGGATTGCCCTGCACATAAGGTAACAAAATCAGTCTCTTTTAGGGACCCAAGCCATCACTGACTTGGATTTGCCTTGTGCATCAATATAATCAAACCTTTTTAGGATGGTTGATGCACTGTTGTGTTTAGAAACATGGTCTATTACTTTAGACTTTGGTTTCCAAACCAAACAAGCTGAGGCCTTAACAGCATTAACCAAGGGTTCCCTTACAACATTTAAGTACTGACTGTGGCTAGCAGTATTAACTTTTTGATTGAAATTACTGTTTTTAGATGTTGTTTTGTTGTTAATGGGCCTTTCTAACAGTTCGATATGCTTTATAAAAACATTTGTCATGGTCTAGCACTATTCCATGGTTGTTATGGGTTGTGCAGTATTAACGATCTAGCAGTATAGGTAGTAGTAAGTGATACTAAGGAAGACCTTATTAATACTACTTTTGCCGAACAATGTTCCTTTTTGATGGGAGTGTGTCATTTCTAGAAAAACATTATGGTGATTGCCACTTTGAGTATAGTTCCACACTGGTTTTACCATTTTTTTATTATTAAAACTGTCTCGGATGTTTATTAACAATCATACTGCAGGTGATCAAAACTTCCACACACATAGCAGTTTGTTAATCATCTCAAAATTACTTCATAGTTTTTGAGGACTTCTATTATTCCAGTTTCTTTGGTCTTCTCTCATGACTTTGTGATTTCAGCCTATTGGAATACCTCGTTTAACAATATTTTTCTAGATGATTTTACTTGCTCTTTAGATTTAACAAATCTATTTTAGCTAAAACAAGGTTTTACAGTTTTCGTGTCTATCTTAGCCTGGAGGCACATCTTCTTCCTCCACTATCAGACACCCAATCCTCCAATAATTGGAGCACCATTACCATTTATTCTTCGTAAACAACTTAGGCTTTGCTTTACAAGTCTTATTTCACTAGTCTCAATTAAGGGCTTCTGAACTGTGGAACACTAACTATAGGCTCATTAACAACTCTCTATAGACCAGATAATGACAAATCATGTTTTGGAGGCATAAAGTTTCCTGTATAGGGAGGTGGAACAACATTATACCCTAAACCTGTTTTGCACTTATCAAACTATCTGACAGTCTATTAGTTTGCTTAAGCTTTTAGATAAATTCTCAAGTTTTTCTACTGTTAGCTGAATTTCATCTTTTTGTTTTTGAAGCCAGTTTCCAATTCCTCCTAAGCTTGTAAATTGGCATACTTCTCTTAAATGATTCTACGTTTTAAGACCTTGATATCTTCTCATAAACAGACTCATTTTTCGGTTATAACTGTAGTCTGCCTTTTACAGACTATAAACCTGTTTTATAAGTAATTAGCATTTAACTTAGATGTCCTTAAGTCTTTTAACAGTTGCTAATTTTGTTCTTTAAGAATTTTAACATTTTCTAAACAAGATGATGAACAGTTTGAAACAGTAGATACCTCAGAGTTAAAACTTGTAGAAGTGTAACGTAAAACCCAAAAATTTAGTTTACATTTTTATTTTATCATTTTGAATATAACCTAAGTTTGAATAATAAGACTTTAACATTAAAACCTTGGGTTATAATTATTTGTGTATTATAAATACATAACATAAGGTAATTGTTTTGATATATATATATATATATATATATATATATATATATATATATATATATATATATATATATATATACATTAAACCCCCCACTATATATTTAGAAATTATTTTATTTTATTTTTACAAATCCTATTCTAAGTAATAAGTGTAAAGATATTAGACCAAATCTTTTGTAATCTTCTAAAAGGATATAAAAATTTTGTCCCCCTCTCCTCTCTATATATTCAGCCGATTTCTATCCCTCTCCCTCATCATTCTTTCTTAAAAATTTATCCTCCAAAACTTGTGTAATCATTCTTAGAATTTGCAAGAAGAAGTTGGTGAATTCGGTAGAAGTATTCAAGCTTTGTGTTCTTGATTCCTTGGTGTCTTGGTTGTTCTTGTATCCATCTTAATCTTCGTAAGTATTCCATGTCCCTTGTTTCATCTTTGTATTCCATGATTCACATATGAAGTTTTCATAAAAACCTAAAAGATTGTAAAGAAAACATATGTTCTTAATCTTGTTAAATTGTAAGGCTTAATCTTGTTAAAATGGTGTAATAACATGTTATGAAACCATATATATCATTAATGGTGTAATTAATAAGAAACTACAAGATTAGAAACCTTAGGGTTTGTTTTAATTGGTGAAAGTTAGAGTTTTTATGTTTAAAATTTCTGGGCAGAATTTTGGTCATGTTCAACGGGGTGTATCCTGATAATAAATGTAACATCCGAGAATTTTCGGAATTTTTAAAGGAGATATAAATTATTCCTAGGCTGAATTATCAAAAACGAGTAGCTAAATCACGTTTTCATTATTCGGACTCTAAAGCAATTTGATGTAAAACGACATTCCTGACAACTTTTTAGTTTTGACCGAGACCCGAAAACAGTCAGAAGGTGACTGAAATGCCCTCGTAAGATTTAGAAACGAGAAAATAATTAAATTATATTTAATTTACACTTTTTATTAAATAAAAATATTTAATAAATTAGTCATCATTTTATTCGAAAACGTTTGTTGATAACGCGAATATACGGGTTAAAAGTTTATTTCTAGTTTTACTTTCGGACGAGACGTAACCGGTTCATTAAATAAATAACGAATATTAATAACGAATATTTTTATAAATGTTATGGAAATATTTATGAAATACTATCAAATAAATACTCATTTTTATCAGAAAAATGATTTGGAAAACAATGGCGCAAGTTTCGTATTTTGAAACATCCGTTAAGTCCCTCAAACGAGTCCCGAACCAATATTCTATAAAAGTTTCCCCAAACGTTACACCTTTGGTCCCTGTGAAACATTTATAAAATTCACCCTCAAGTTTTTAACACTTGTCACAAATTTTAAAACTTTTTATATAAATATAAAAGTTTTATTAAACTTTCATTTCCATCTCAAATTATACACACACTCACTTAGTTCTCTCTCTCCCTCCCCATGACTTTCCGGCCGCCGGCCATCACCCACCGCCGGCCACCACCACGCCGCCGCCGGAAAACTTTTCCGGCGGACTTTTCCGGTGAAGTCCAAAATGGTTCCTCGTCGCCCGATCTATCCGCTCATCTTACTCACTCTCCGCCACTCGCCCTTTTTCCTCCCCCACCACAGCCGCACACCAACACCACCACCATCACTACACCAGCACCACCACCACCATATGGGTGGTTTGTTTTCGGTAGTAAAACCCCACCAAAGGGGTGTTTGTTTTCGGTGACAGCCCACCACCACCAAGGGTGGTTTTGGTTTCGGTGGTAATGAACCACCACCACCGAGGGGTGTTCGATTTGGCTGTTGAAAGCTAGGGGTGTTCGATTGGCTGTTGAAAGCTAGGGGTGTTCGATTGGCTGAAAACTAGGGGTGTTCGTTCGGTTTACTGTTCACCGCACTATAATGGGTGAGTATTGTTTGTTACTGTTCACCAGGTAGGGTGCGGTGGTTTGGTGTCCCGACCCATGGGGTGTTTGTTTCTGTGGCAGCCACCACCAATGAGGGTGCGGTTGGATTTGTATCACCCGAAAAGGGGTGTTGGCTGTGCATAAACCAAACGAGGGTGCGTATGGTTTTATAACCACCACAGCGAGGTGGTTGTTCGTTTGTTTCGGTTGACAGAAACAGCAGCCAAGGGAGGGGCTGCATTTGGGTTGGGTTGTGACCACATAGGGTGCGTTTGGTTCATCAGCGGGTCCGTTCGGTTTGTAGCCGCAGCTAAAGGCTGTGTTTGGTCTATATGTCACAATAGGGGGTGCGCTTGGATATGGGTTAACAACCCATAAGGGCCGTTTGGCTCTGACAGCCCACAAGGGGCGTTTGGCTAAGGGTTTATGCTGATTAGGGTGCGTTTGGGTTTAACCAAAAAAACTCAAGGGGGGGTTGTTTGGATTAGGACGGTCCAAAGAGGGGCGTTTGGATAACTGTGTACCAGATTAGGGTGCGTTAGGTTTGTGGCAGCCAACAATTAGGGAGCGTTTGGTGTATATGAGCTGGACAAATATGTATAACTTATGGTTTTAAATATATTAAAACCGGACATATATGGTGTTTAAATTGGTCTAAAAAAATATAGTGGATTTTATCTATTGGTTTTAATTTAGATATAATAACGTTTATTAAATATTATATTTAGAACACGCCAGAGTTTGAGATATTTTGAAACGCAAAATTATTTGCATATTTATATTGATTAAGGAAAACGTCTCGATTTTTGGAAATGGAAATCGTGGTATAAACGGAAGGTCATATAGAATTTGCTCCTGGGAATTCCTATGATTTATTATGTGTCACTAAAACTGCTATCATTTTGGAAACCGATAAAGAGGCTAAGTTATATTTTAGAAATATATTAAAATATAACTATGCAATAACTTGATAACGAACGAAGATTATACGTTTACAATTAGACGACTGTTTCAGTCACGAACCGTCGAGGAAACGAAATATAAGCTATAAAATATTACTTTATATTTTATAATTATCAGCTAGAGGTAACCTAATAATTGTTGTAAAAGGCTTTACAAACATCGGTTAACTTAATTGAAAATCTTAAAACGTACGATTACGTTTACATAAGAACTTTTTGTTTAATTAAGTGGTGATTTCAGAAAATGAGTCAAACTAATTGGTTTAATTATTTTATTCACACTTATTATATAATACCTGCAAGGTATATTATACTTTTCAATAATCTTTGGATTGATTGTCTTTGTTATATAATTCACGGTAGGAATTATATAAGGGTTATTTTCATAAGTAATATATAAAGAATATATATTACACACTTTGCGTATATTTTCAATTTATTTATTTAACCAACCACCAAACCATTACAACTTTAAATATAAATCTTTTATCAACGTGACGCGTTGATGTAACCATTCATCGGGAAACCCATATACATTATCCTAGGCTAGTGGGACTTAGCCGTTAAGATTAGTTGCAACTTCTCGATCGAGCCGCTTCGTCTTCCGTTCGTATTGTGCATATTAGATGCCTATCTGTCAATCGTTCTACGTCATCGAGGTGAGTTCATAACCTCGCTTTTCAATCTTTTGAATGTTTATAAACCCGCGAGGGGGAATACATGCTTGTCTACAAACTCTTTACTTACTGGGTTATCTTATAACAATGTGATTGTTTTTAAAGGATATTATGAGTTTCATAGCCTCACTTTTACTCGTTTTGGATAACGGTTATATATATTTTTGGGATGAAAATATGCATCGTTTTATAAATGGACACAATGTGGATCAATTTTTTTATATTATTGGATTACGTGTTGCCCTAAAAGTAGCGATATCCCAAGTTGAGCTCCTTTATCATAAACTGTCAATTGCATGGATGTAGTTGCTGAATTACTTATGTGTTGCGCCGAATGTTTATAAATAGATTATTTGGGGAAAAATTGCGGAAACGACCTCCCCGTTCGGGTGACTAGCTATCACCGGGAACGAACGTTATAGCATGTCGAATTTGGAGATGTTTCGGGTTAGACATCTAATCAGGGCAGAAATTGCAATATATATTATTGCAAGAAAGATCGTCGAGCTTCAGTGTCATGAGCTTAGGAACCGTATTTAATAGGGTTTTTGTGATTGTTTGCATTTGTTTGTTTCATACGGGCAGGTTTATATGTGGGTGATAGTATGCACGTTTGCATTATTTCCGCAGGAAAAATCTTGGGGTCCTATATTATAGTTTTTGATATATTTGGAGATTTAAATGGTCTGGCATGTTTTGCAACTATTGATTTTAAAAATCATGCATATATTTTGAAAGGACATTTAAGGAATTAAATGGTCATATATACTTTGGAAACCTTTGGTTTATTATTCATATCTAAACTAACCTATGAACTCACCAACTTTATGTTTGACGTTTTTTTTAAGCTGTTTTTTCTCAGGTGAATTAGATGCTGGAATTATCTGATGTGAATTGGATCTTTAATTTGACAGATTTCAATAATTGGATTTCTACAACTTGATCTAAATCTCGTTGTGTCGCTTTCAAGCTTTTTCATTGGATGCGAATTATGGGAAACTATTATTTTTTTGATTTCAGGAAATCAACGAGATTGTTTTTAGAATTAAAACAACACATTTAGAGTTCGTTCCTTGTATCTAGCGCTGTGTATTATGAGTAGCCACACCAAGTGGTATTCCGCTGCGTTGTCATATTTTTGGGTGTGTGTTACAGTTGGTATCAGAGAACTGGCTAATAAGAACTAGGTTGCCACTATTTACCCTTAGACTATAGTCGTTTTCACAAACTTTGCTTAACATCACAAACATTTTCAAAGTTGCATACACGCTACTTGCTTATGTGCTTTACATTTATGTGCTGCTTAAGTGCTTTCGTGACATTCTTATTTATAATATATATTGCTTGGCGATTTCCTTTCGCGTCTATCATTCGCTTATTTATTGAAGAGTTTTATATAAAAATTCCAGATATATTTTTAATAGAATTGTGGGTTTTGCACAATGGTCTCATTATAGCTGTCAGACATTGTAAGTTATACAATGGTCCTCATTTTTTTCTTAAGGGACATTGTTGAGTTGCACAATTGTCGCTATATACCTCAGAATTATGAGTTAATCAATGGTCTCATTTTACTTCTTAGACATTGTTGAGTTTGCACCATGGTTTTCATTTCGTTATAAGGCATTGTAATTCGTAAGTTAATCAATGGTATTTAAGAATATTATTTTCTTCATAGTTATATACAACATCGTATTGCACGAAGATCGTCATATTTTTTTTTGTTTACATGGAATTATGTATCAATTTAAGGATTACAAGTCTTGTATGGGCGGGACTTGTAATACGAGGATTGATATGATAATTGCTATGTTAACAAAGCCCGTCACAGTTCTGTTTACATGGGATTATGTATGAATCTAAGTATTACAAGTCTTGTATGGGCGAGACTTGTAATAGGAGGATTGATATGATAATCGCTATGTTAACTCGTTCATAGAGACTCTTACCTTATTTACTCTAACCGAGTACTCATTAACGATTTTAAACACTATGTGATTTCCCTGATAGTTTTACTCCCCGTCTCCGAAGACGAGTTTGGAACACTCGTCCCATACTCATTAGAGCACATGCATCGTCATGTCATCCATCACCTTGAAGGTTATGTGAGTACGCGTATTACATCGGGAATTATTAAGTAGGATGATTTATAATCTCTTTATTTGAAAGGATTGGGACGCCTCTTCAGTTAAATAAAGAAATTGTAAATCCCCGAACCATAAGTTTATCATTTCTTACTTACATAAATTAGGACGCTCCTTTATGTAAGTAATGAATTATAAATGATTGGGCTTAATGGTATCCAGTGTGACACGAGTATGAACTCGAGCCCAATGATCATCGGAATTCGTTAAAAAGGCCTAGAGACACAATCGTGTCGTGCAACTCAGCAGAATCTTAAGGCCTCACTTGAGCTACCTTATCTCATTCTTAAGTTATTACTTTTACGATTGCAAATCCTTGCAATCATGAACTGTCTGTGGAGCTAACAGACTGAGTACCATATTCCGTCGTCTATCGCATGAGCTCTCCCGCGAGCTCTCCCATTTGTTGAATTTTTATTCTGGGGATATTGTTTCTCGGAGGGTCCTCACCCTCTGCATCCCATCACCAGTTGTTATAGTTATTGTCGTTATGGTTGCTATCGTGGGCCCTGGAGTGGTCCCAACTGGTACAACTTTATCTAATAGGTAATGCAACCCCCTTAAACTAGATAAACACCTATCGACGAAAGAGATAGTCGGACTATTCATTTCGGGCCACTAGTAGGAAGACTTAGGTTGTGATACATCCTAGTACTGCCAAGTAAGTTGGGTACTTACATCCATAAGCCACGTTGATGTGAATCATCGAACATTGCAGATAGTAGAAACGAGACTCCGTCCTCGGACATTTAGAAACTTATACAAACATACTCACGCGACTACACTTTTTTTTCTCTTGAGGTTTTCACTATAATGAGACTTTCCCTATAACGCGGTTATATCAGTCATAAGATTTGTAATGATATATTTTGAGATACCCATTTTGATGGATTAAATATCCTGGACAAACCTAGCCAAAATTTTTGGTAGATTGAGAAGTGTAGAAACACCGAATTTTGCTGAATAAAGTTATCAGCGTCTTGTTTAGAACGAGTTTATTAAACCTTAAGTCTTTCCTTGGTCACAAAATCGGATAACACAAATTTAATCTCGGGATGAGATTTCTTTAAGGGGTAGTGTAGGAACCCGTCTAACACTTCATATGCCGAACCACACGGATCAAATCAAGAAAATAAGAAAGAGAGGTGATGGTTTAGAGAGAGAGAGAGAAGAGAAAGAGATGAGAGAAAAAAAGAGATTTAGAAAAAAAGATATTATGAGATTAGATATTTTCATATGAGAAAATATCTATATATATATACCCCTACACATTTAATGAAAGGATATATATTAATTCATAGTTGATTTATAAAAAACGAACCACTAAATCACGTTTTCACGATTCGGACCCTAAAACAATTTGATGTAAAACGATATTTCAGACAACTTTTTAGTTTTACCCGAGACTTGAAAACTAGCAGAAGAAGGCCTAAAACAGCCCTCGCAAGAGTTTTGGAAAACGGCACACAACGGTACCAGACACACAAAAATAATTAAATTTATTTTTAATTATCACTATTTATCTAAAAAAATATTAAATAAAATTATTTAATATTTTACTTATTTAAGCGTTGTTGATAACGCGAATATTCGAGTTAAATTTTATTTTTATTTTTAACACTTTTCAGTTTTGCCCGAGACCCGGAAACAAGCAGAAAGTGACTGAAATGCCCTCGCACAATTTTGAACACTACGCGTACCGACACAGAAATAATTAAATTGTATTTAATTATCATTTTATTAAATAAACATATTTAATAAACTACTTAACATTTTATTTAAAAAGCGTTTGTTGATAACGCAAACATTCGAGTTAGAATTCATTTTTTTTCTTTCGGTCAAGGCGTAACCGGGTCACCAAATAAATAACAAATATTTTATTAAATGTTATAAAAATATTTATGAAATACTATCAAGTAAATACTCATTTTTATCAGAAAAATGATTTGGAGCGCAATGGCGCAAGTTTTGTATTTTGGATCATCCGTTAAGTCGCTCAAATGAGTCCCGAACCAATATTTTATAAAAGTTTATCAAAGTTACACCTTTAATCCCTGGGGTAATATTTACAAAACTTACCCCAAGGATATTAACACTTGCCACATTTATTTATAACTTTTATTATATATATAAAAGATATAATTTTCTTTTCATTTGAGATATATAAAAACACACATGCTCCTCCCTCTCTCTCAATATTTTCGGCGAGCTCCCTCTGCCGCCGGCCAGTCGCCGGATTCCGGCCACCACCACGCCGTCGCCGGCGGAAAACTTTTCCGGCGGACTTTTCCGGCCAAGACCAAAAAGGATCCTCATCGCCCGATCTATCCGATCCCCTAGGCACTCGCCGCCACACGCCGCCCCTCCTCCGGCTGCCACAACAGCCGACGCATACACACCACCCCATCACCCCACTGTCACCGAGCACCACATCATCATCTCCACCTCATCATCACCATAGTCACTACATCCCCACAGCCACGTCGTCCTCACCACCACGTCACCCCACCGCCGGTCTTCACAACCAACACCACCGCCACTGCCACAAGCACCACCGCACCATCACCACCACGTTCATCATACAAGGGTGCGTTCGGTTTGATATTACACCAACAGGGGTGTGTTCGGGTTGTTTTCTTTAATAACGCAGCGGGTGCGTTTGGTTTCGCAAGCACCCAAAAGGGTGCGTTTGATTTTCACTAATGGGGTATGTTTGGTTGTTAACAGCCGCGCAAGGGGTGTGTTTGGCTGTGACAACCCACCAGGGGTGCGTTTGGTATTAAAGACGAGCAAGTGGTGTGTTTGTTCGGGTTATTAATCGAAAGGGGTACGTTCGGTTGGGCTTAACAACAATAAGGGTGGGTTCGGTTTGGGTATAACAGCCGGAGGGCTGGGTTTGGTTTGTCTCGCGGCACCAAGGGGTGCGATGGTTTGTTTGTCACACGGCCAGGGTGCGTTTGGTTATACGTATAGCACCAAGGGGTGTTTGTTTCTGTGGTTAACACCACATAAGGGTGCGTTTGGCTGTGTAAATCAGCCAAAGGGTGCGTTTGGATTTAGGACAGATTGGGATCGTTTGGTTTGGTTATAAACGATTAAGGTGCGTTTGGTTTTGATGATTATACGAGATTATGGTGCGTTTGGTTTTGAAACAGCCACAAGGCGTGTTTGTTTTTGGGTTTAACATCATTAAGGGCGCGTTTGGTTGGGGTAGAAAACAACTAGGAGCGTTTTGTAGGAACCCGAATTACACTTTCACTTCATATTACGAACCACGAATCGAACCAAGAAAAGAGATAAAGAAAGCTTGAGTTGTTTTAGAGCGAGAAAAAAGAGAGAGGCTAGAGAGAATGATAAAAAGAAGATTTTTATATATTGAAACAACTAGCTTTTTCTAACCCCGTCACGTTAAAGGTACGCGCGGGATATTTAACTAGGACCCGGGCTCGGGTTTTGCTTGGGATTAAACCCAAAAT
>BQNB010085892.1:0-19010 GCA_026074375.1 Tanacetum coccineum
AATTAATGTATTTTTGTTATTTTTAATAATTACTAATTAATAATAAAGTGTGTATTTACTTAATCTTTAAAAAAATTTATAGTTAGAAGGTATCATATACATTATAAGGAGTAGAGAAAATTAAAAGTAACACTTTGCACATTTGTATCATTCGTCATTAATAAATTGGTACAAATATATTTTCATAAAAACTTTTTGTTTTTGTTTTTTAAGATTAGTTTTGATGAAAGTTTAAAGGTGCTATGGTTTTGAGGGTATGAAGCAGAAGACAAGTAAATGTGGTAATTGGGAAAGATAAGGTAAACGTCAAATTAGTGGGTTTAATGATGGCTCCTATAGACCGGTTGTGAAGCTGAAGTCTAGTACTCCGGTTTCTAATCTATTTTCTGCTTTTGAGGAAGATAATTGTAATTCTATGGATGACTTGGTTGATGATACAAGAAAGAAGGTGGAGGCTCCTCCCAAGAAGACTAGTATTTGGTCGCGTAGGACAGCGGAGAGAAACAAAGCTTTCTCTCCTAAAACAGAGCTTCTCTACTTGATAGGGATATTTTGGAATTTGCAAACATGGATCGGGTGGTGGAGGAAGCAGAACATGGGAATGTTTCTAGTGAACATGGTTGATGGTATCTATGGTTTATTTGGCATTTCTTACGAGTCAATGTAATTTCTTTTATTTTGGTTCTTAGGTTGTGTCGCAATTGCTTAGAAGTAGTTGTTTCATGAGATTGACATGTCAATATTATGTAGTTTTTGGTTTCAAGCACAATTTGTGCGTTCTTGTTTGTCTATGTAATGGGCTGTGATGTAGGACCTCACCTACATCATTTATACTTAAATGTTTTTCGATGTAATACATTTCCCGAAAAAACCCTTTACCCAAAAAAGAGTGTTGTGGTTAGCTATGGAAGGGATAACATAAAATTATAAGTTTTGAAAGTCATAATATAAGCTAAAAGTTTACTTACACAACAATAAATAATATTTAATAACAATAAAATGTTAATTATCGTGAATAAATTCAATTTATTGTATTAATTATTATATGCTACAAAATTAAAATATATGTATGCAAATAAAAAGTAGTTAAACTTAAATTTTCTAAAAGTTATAAATGTGATTTAACGACCAAATTTTCTTACGCTTTAGATGAAAGCTTAGGTTGTACACCAGGTGGTGCCGGCCACAGTGTGCAAACTCCATCATGGCTACCAACCATCGCGCACCATGTCTAAGGAAAAGGGGTGTTTTTATTATTAGATTTTTTGGTTTGTAAGTATGTGTTGTATATATAGTGAGGTATTATGTATAAAGTTGGGTATTTATATATTTGTGGTTTGGTGGTGACTATAATACTCGTTCGGTGGTAAGTTTCGTAGTGTGTTAAATGGTGATGTGGCGCTTACGAGGAAGTAGTAGGTTTGGTGAACACATTGTTTAGCCTTAGGCTTAAATATTACTATTCCAATGTGTTTTTAAGTTAAAATTTGAGAGAGAATGAAATATTTTTTACGGTCTTGAGTTTTTTTCTAAGAGAGAAAAATGAAGTGGAGAAGAAGATGAGATAGATTTTTCTTTTAAAAATCCCCATTTTTTTAGAACGGTATTTTTTTCACACCCTATATCACCTATCTTACAATAAATATCTCACAAATGCATTCATCGAGACTTGAACCCACAACGTCTAGGTTGGTGCGGAACACACATACCACTAGACCAAAGGCCTTGGGTAAAAAAAACCCTCTTATTTATGGGAGGAAAAAGAGATTAAAATATGTAGTGTAAAGACTAATATACCTTTTTTTCAAAGATTGGGCACTAATAATTAAAGGGCATACATGTAATTTGAACAAGTTATTTTCCTTTTATTCAAACTTAACAAGTAGGGTTACTCGTGCTCCGCTGCAGGATGGTTAGCGGGAGTCATTTTGGGATAGCTGTGTGTATTGTTGTTATTTCGGCTGTAGTAACAGGAGTGATTGAAACTATTGTTTTTGTGCATTTAACCATCAAGAGGCAAAAGTTTAAAATGTATCAACATGCTAAACTTCCTGGGTACCTAAGCGAGTCTAGCGTATGCGACTACAGTTGATGGCTGATAAAGTTACAAATACATCAATAGGATAATTAAAAGTGTTAGCTAGTGGAATATGTTTTAGGTTGGTCACATAGGTTAATTTTTTCACTTTGGTCTGCCTTTGGAAACAAAATGTGACTTGTAGCTCCACTCTGGTTTGCTTCTTGCATTTGCCAACTCTATATTGCATGTGGTTAGATTCTGCAAAAAAATAGAATTAAAGATGAATGACAATTGATCTTTTTTGTTGGTAAACATCAGTATAGACAAATGTTGAATAGTGAAAGTCAAGTTTTATTGTTCTGATATGAGATATTAGAGTTGATTGTTCACTGATACAAATGGCTAGCCAACAAAAGCAAGTAAATGTTTTTGTTCTACTTAATTATGGATTGTAAGCCTGAAAAGCTTAAAGCATGGCTGTTATAATAGAAGTCAAGAACAAATATATTAGATTCACTTGTTACTTATAAGATGCATGAAATAAATCCTTAATGCTTTATTATTAATATGCAGGCGATGGTTGTATTTATCAAATATCTGAGCTACCCCACATTGCACAGGTGATTTGATTTACCTTGTTTTTTTGCTATAAGTGGTATATAAAAGTGTCACATGCTGTAGAGTGGCACAATTGTTGTTTTGACACTGAGAGGCCACATGCTGGTGTAGTATGAGCTGGTGAGTTTGGTTGTGCATTGATACAAAGGGCTAACCAACAAAAGCAAGTAAATGTGTGCCTTTTCTTTATTTACACTTAGTGTGCATAGTTTTTAAGGCTGATGGTGGCTTAGACAAATGGTGGCCTAATATTTTGTTATTTTAGCTAATTATGGACTCTAGACTTGTACTTCATTCTGCCTATTTAAGGAGTGTTAATTATAAGATATGTGGACTTATATTCCGCAGAGGGGATGAACAATGGCCTGGTTGTTGATGACATCAAATAACGTCTATTTTATAGCATCATTTATCCCGTATAAATTACCCATTTTATATAATTATTGCAAGAACTGGTACTTAATTGCTTATATTTATTATTTCCAGTAATTATGGAGTACATTGTGAGGTTTACATAAAAGGCACGCATTTTGGAGCATAAATGAAGAGTTCAAGAAAGTCTACTGAATTGACAGCAAATACGCCGTATTATTCTAGACTTATACGCCGTATCCAAGACTTGATGAACTAAAAGACCATTGCCTGAATTTGAAGAATACGCCGTATCCGCATCAACGATACGCCGTATATAATACTTTGGTCAACAATGAAGAACCAACTGGGTTTACCTTAATACGCCGTATCCAGTAAAGAAGATACGGCATATCCGTGCCGACACTTCACAGATAACCACGGTCAAACAGTCAAAGATCATGCATTTAATGCGGTAAATAATCAGTGATCTTGCAATTAATGAAAATCGTGGTCATAAGGAAAGTTGAATGACACTTAATGATGATTACACGTAGAATTAATGACAATTTATGGTCATTAATGATAATTGGTCAACATTCAACTACTAACCCGGGAAACCCCATCAATACGCCGTATTGACTGCATTGAATACGGCGTATTGACCAATTTTCAGACACTATAAATACAAGACCCTAAACTCAGTTTTAGTTGTGCAAGAAAATCCCTAAACCACCAAGTCGATCTCAGACGTATAGAAGAGCCACGAAGGTCATAAAATGAGCTCAAGAGCATAAGAAAAACTCTTTGGAACTTCGCAACAAACCGAATACGCGTTTCGATTGAGGTTTCTTTCTTTTAATCGTTCATTATATCAAACCGTATCGTGTTTATAAATTTTTTTGCTACAATGGACTATCGGCTGATACCTTTAGGTTATCATAGCCATGTTTATCGAAGATTTAATGTATTGGTTTGTTTATCTTCGATTGTCTTAATTTATATTGAGTGTTTGATATGTTTACTGGTATGATATGCTTTAATTAAAAATACCTTTTAACTTTAAAAACGAGCTAAAATAACCAAAAACGGATCTTAAAATGCCAAATATACGCTTGTTTTTGTAATTGTATTGTGCGGAAACGGCACATAACCAAGAAAAGGACGAAAACAAGCAAAACGACAAAACTGGACTCGGAATGGAAAAGACTGTGAAAGACAAAGCAAATCAAAGCGGAAAGCCGGAAAGTCAATCAAGTCAAAAAGTCAACAGAAAAGTCAACTGGTCAAAGTCAAAGTCAACCCCGGGGCCAAAGTCAAAGAAATATAAGTTTAGGGGCTGAAATTGCCAAACCCTAAACTTATATAAAAAGAAGAAAAGAGGAAAAGAAAAGAGAAGGGCTGTTTTTGCAATATCCTCAAAGTAACAAGTAGGGGGGCAAAACTGCCAACCCCCCTAACTTGTACACCAAGGACGAAAGATGAAAAGAGTTTAATAACTCTTGGGGACTTGTTTTGCCAAGTCCCCAAAAGTTATTTAACCACAAGGACCAATTGTGTAATGAAAGATATAACTTAGAGGGACCATTTTTGCCAAATGGTGAAACAACCACTCTGTTATACACCCCAACCTCTTTTCCCGCGTGTTTTTCCCTCCCAAACGACTCACGGGTCTATAAACCCGTTTTTACCCCAAAGACCTTCACCCCCACCTTGGATATTCATTTTCCCCCTCCTCCACCACCTTTCCCAGCTACAAAGGTGCCAACTTGGCAATCCCACACCCCCCAAGACCAAATTCGACGACTAAGATTGATTTTCAAGATTGAAGGGCCAAGATTAAGGGTTTTAACACTCTCACAAAACAAACACACCTGTGTTTGTGTGTCTACAAACAAGCACAACAAGAAGAAAGAGAGAAAAGAAGACCTAGTGTAGATTTTCGGCTATAAAAGCCTTGTAAGCCATTGTGGCAAATATTCCAAGTTATATTCAGTTTTATTAAGTTTTAATTCACTTTTTAGTTAAGTTTTTATTGTATTTTAAAGTGTTTTCAAGTTAATGTCTTTTATGCAATTGTAATTCTAAGTTTTAATGAAAAATTAAGCTCTTTTTACTCAATAAGCTCTCAATAAGCTCATTAGAGCTTATTCTTGCTAATAAGCTCTAATTTAGCTTAAAACTTGTTATAAGCCTTTTAATACTATTTTAATTTGAATTCAATTCATAAAAGTTCAAGTGAGTGTATTTTGGAAGCTATTTGAGGTAATAAGCTCCCAAGAGCTTATTGAGCTTTTAAGCTCAATTTTAGAGGCTAAGGGGCCATTAGGACAGGTTTCTTAGGCCACTCACTCAGAAAGAGTGGCCTTGGTTCTGAGACAACAAAAAGTCAAGGTTTCAATTTTCTATTTTCATTTAGCTTATCTTTTAGCTTAAGGAATTAGCTTATTTGCTTTCAATCTTTGTAAACACATTAGTTTAGAGTTGTTATTTAGCTGTTGTAAGTTTTTATTGCATAATTTTGTGTTAAATTAGCTTATCTCTCAAAACTGTCATAAGTATTAGTATAAGCTAGTAGAGAAACTAGCTTATTTTTCTTAATAAGCTAGGATTTTTAGTTTTAAAATAGCTTAAATAGGTCAAAATAAATAGAAGTAGATAAAAAGTTTTCAAAGTTTAGCTTAAAAATGAATTTTATACCCACTTTGGTTTGACAGTTTTGAAATAAAGGGGTGTTTGGGATAGCATTCAAAGTGGGTCAAAACAAGTCTTGGTATGGGTTATGACCATTAGGTTGGGTTTAGTTCAAGTTTTTAAGTTCATTTAAGCTAATTTTAAAAGTTTTTCAGTTTTGAAAACTGTTTTTCAAAGTTTTGCAAATAATTTTGAAACTGTGAGGATTTCTTTTATACCACAAGTGCTTATTTGGATAAGCACTTGTGAGTGTGACTTCAAGTGTCACAAAGAGTGCATCTTTGTGTTTATTTCAAGCTGTTTAGACCTCTTGTCTTATGACTTTTAAGTCACAATTGTCCAAGTGTTTCTTAGTGCCACAGTTTTAACAAGCCCCAACCACCTTTTTCACTATCAAAAATAAGCAAGTAGAATTGATTTTTAAAAGCTGAAAATTGGTGCACAAGCCCCTTAGCTATAGCACTCAATCTGTTTGAGCTTCTTTGTGTTTTTAGAGCTTATTTGACAGCTTAAAATAAGCTGTCAAATAAGCCCTTGAGATTTGCCTTAAAGCTCCCCTGGTGCAAAGGGGGAACTTTAGGGTCATCTTTCTCAGCCAATAAGCACACTTAAGCCCAACTTTTTGGCTTATTTTAAGAGTCTATAAGCTCTTAAATAAGCCCTCAAAGTTTCAGGCCTTAGGAAGCTTATTTGGTTGCTTATTTTTAAGCCCAATCTTGCCTCTTGGCTGTTTTTAGTTTAACTTAGGCATAGGGATTGCTTATTTTTTTGACTTTGGCTTATTGAGCTTATTCCATAAGCCCAAATTGTTTCCTAGTAGCTTTTTAGGTTAAGTTGGATAGTTTAGTTTGCTTAATCCACTTTTGCTAACTTATTTGAATGCCCAAGTTAAGCATTTTTTTGTCTTTAAGCTTTGTTTAAGCTTTTCTGCTATAATAAGCTTCCCACAGCTCCCAGCTTATTTAGTTTAAGCTTTTCACTTTTTGTAGCTTATTTAGGTTAAGTTTACCCCTTTTAGCTTATCTAGTCCCTTGTCTTAGCTTAATTCGACCTCAAGTCCAAAAAAGACTTAGCAATTTTGCCTTTAAGTCCAAATAAGCCATCTCTGTCAAGTTTGAGCTTATTTTTAAGCTTATTCATAGGTTTTCAGCATAAGCTCTAGTTGACAAAGTTGTTAAGCCCCACGAAAACAACTTAGCTTCTTTGTGAGTTTCTCAAAAAAAAAAAAGAAAAGGGAAGACCCCTTGTGGTCCGTGAGCAAGACTCGAAACCCGGGACCAAGCGATAACAGATCCCCTTTTCACTCACAACACTCTACACTAAGCTGCGCCCTTGGGTCACATTTTCGTTATAACTCAAGGGCAGTGGTACTTATAGTCACTTTGTGACTTATAAGCTAATAAGTTGTTCAGCTTATTTACGGGCTTATTTGTTAAGCAACCTTGTGTTTTTTCATTTTTCGTAGGAACTTTATAGTATGAAGTATTTTTAGAAAAAATTTCAGAATTTTTCGTAATCATTTAATATTTTTTATAATTTAATTTAGTTATAGTTTATTTTTAATTCATAAAAAAATACAAAAATTAGCAAAAAATATGTTGCTTTTTTTTTAGAAAATTTTCTTTTATCATAACTAGTTTTTTTTTATTCTCATGTTTGTAGTAAAAAATATAAATTTTTGCGTCAGGTGAAGTCATTTTTATAACTTTTCTTCTTTTAAAGAACGGGTTCCGGGTACGGGATTTTTTGTTTTTGCTCGTTTTTGGGTCAAACGACTACTCCTTTTCGGTCTAGTCTTTTTCCTTCTTCGTTTTTGCTCCCCATAGAGTAGTTTTAAAGCAAAAATTTCTTCGTAGGTTTATTTTTAAAGTTTTAGGTTTTCCCCCCTTTTGTTTTCGGGATTCGTGCTACGTCGTTTTCTAGTTTAATTTCGAATTTTCTAGGTTTTTCACTAAACGTTTAATCCTTTATTATCGAATTTTACTTTTTTTTCCACTTCCCCCAAAACCAATTCCTCCCTTCCAAAAACACAAATCTTCGATCGTATCATTCATACCATTTACCAAGCCTCGTTGGGGAATTACGACCCGAAAAGACTCTATACTACTTCTCGGTATCATTGATTCTGCTTTAGACATTCTTACTATAATGATTTATATTACACATTATATGATATATTTTAAGGTATAGTTTTTTGAACGATCAAGTTGAACATCAACACGGCATGTAGGCAAAATTTTATATATTGTTATTCATTAGTTGAGCTTCGTGTCATGAGCTTAAAGGTAAACGAATTACATTTGTGATGTCCCCTGCACTTTTGCAGTATCACCCAGGGAAAGTCTTGCGGTCCTCATATACAATTTACATAAAACCTATGAAATTCACCAACTTTTATGTTGACGTTTTTAATGCAATGTTTTTCAAGTCATTAAGCACGAGGTGCCGAAGGATACATTGTGGGTTATATCTATGAAAGTCATGCATTAAAGATTATCGCATTACATTTTGTGTATCTGTTAAGGCTGGAAATCTTTGTATTAATAACAAGTAAACAACTAAAGCTTCGGCTTTTGTAACACATACTTTATTAAATCCAATGTATCAGTTTTAAACGACTTTTTTTGGTCGTTCTTCATATTTAAATCTTGTTGTTGTTGATCTGAAAGTAACAACTCCCCGGACCCTTATTTCCGCTACACCAAATTTGGGGGTGTTAAAGATTGGTATCCAAGAGCCAAGGTTATAGAGAACCAGTCAAGTGTTTTTTGCTGACTATTACCGTTTTCAAACAATGCATTCCTACAAAGGGGTTTTCCCACGGACAATACATATACTCTAGATGAGCATTAGTCCCGGTTGAGGCAAGAAGCATTCATGATTGATATACATGAATGATATACATCGTTATAATATAAATGTAGAATTACTATAAGATTCATATATTAGCAATACTTACATAAAGCTAATTTTGATAATCCCAAGAATAAAAATTTAAAATTTTTTTCCCCACACACACACACAAGATTCTGGGCAATCTACAGTTACATACACATCAGATACACGGGACGATCCATACATCTCACATTCCACCAGGATTCGATGGACCACCTGGGGATTGGAGTGTTCCGGATAGGTGGTACCCCAATCTTACATAAATGGCTGCTTATATTGGGGTACCACCCATCGCCTGACACATACCCCTCACCATCGTCTGATTACATACCATGCCCTGAGGGACCACCATCAAACTAGACTACGTGCCTCTTGGCCGCGGAGGTGCCGATGGAGTCGCGGGTGCACCTTCCCCTCGCCCCGTTTAATTTACCATATGTACAATGGGCGTGCCGGTGTATACCCGGAGTATATACCACCGCGAGGATGATTGAGCATTCTAGCGAGGAACAACCTTTGCACGCTGCTAACCTCACCTACTACTGATCACCAGATAGCATTCCCTGAGTCTGATCGGAGGAGAACCCGAGGAAATCCAGCCTGACTACCCACTAACAGGGATGATGAATGATAGAGGGTGAGATAGGAGGTAGGAGAGCACCCCGCTCTGGTCGACTCTGTCCTAACCTTACACCGTATGACTGACACAGGGATATCTCCGTGAATGAGCCATCCATATCAACTGTGACACTTCCTCCTAGGAGAAGAAAGGTCGAGAGGCTTCGTTGCCTAAACCAACACACCACCACCATCAACCACTTACTCCATTATCATCTCCATTACCATAGATAACCATCACCAAAACACCCAATAGCCCTGACTCATATTGAGATTCCCAGAATTAGTTTTTACCTCTTCGAAAGAGGGTGCGTTTTGCTTCTCTTCATCTCTCCCACCCCCAGTCGTGAGGTCCGGGGAGAGTTTCCTAGCCGGTGCTGCTAGGCAGATATAACTAACATAGCGAGGGAGGTATTTATGGATTTGGCGATATGTATGTAACATCCCTCCTAGATGTTTCGAACGTCTAGGGAGTTAGACTATTGGCATTACGGATAACATGGGATTTATCTGTAGAGCCATCGATGAGATTGCACCGACCTACCGTAGAGGGGTCCATCAAGGGTTACCGATATTACTTGCTACCATTATGAGGAGGAGACTATACCATCATTTAACGGATTATTGGAGGATGCTCAAGATACCGGTCACTACTAAGAGACCCTAGTCAACAATGGTTGTATAGGGATAGGCATTCATCGTCGTTTAGCATTAATGATAGAGCGAGAGCTATATGGCTCGTGAGGCTTGGGGACTTATCCATAGGATTCAGCAACATGACACGTTCAGATGTTAGGTCATTACGAACTACATAGTGGCGCAAGTGCATTGATTTCAGAGTTACAGTCAGCAGATCACAGGAACAGAGGTGTGATTTCGCGAGTTATTGACATCAGACCAGCAAGAGACATGGTTAAGTTGACGCGAGCACACACACACATATCACAGGTTTGCTTGAATAAGGACTACAGAACTCAATGGTCGATACAGTTTCCAGAGGCACGCATGGGACCCGTTAATAGGTCCGTCACATCCTGATCACCAGAGAGGCTAGTAGCATTCCTAGATTTGTTATTTGTAGCTATGCTATGCAGCCCTGTTTAAGATATTATGGGTTTTCCCGCTACAACGGTATAGCATCTTTTGTTTTGAAGGAGAGGAGGGGAGGTGTTAGGCTACCCAGTATAGGTCTTTTGTTCAGGTATTATCTACCTTGTACAGCTCTACTAAGTGGTTACGGTATAGTCCCGGCTAGTATGGCTTTAAGGTTGTTTCTTTTGTCTTGTAACCTAAGTGTAGATAATCATCTTGTATTTGAACCAAACATTTATTTTTATCCAAGTTATATATGAAAATGACGGATTATGTTTATCTAGAAATCGAAACACACACACACACACAAAATGAATGTCGATTTGGTTTATACTATGGTTAATTTCAATAACATTGTAACATTCACTATGCATGTGATTCCTCGTTTTTTTTAGTTAAATGTTATATGTTTTGTCATAGTTAAATGATATTATGAAATCTAACGAATTAAGTTTTACTTGTGGATTTAAAGAAAAAGGCACCAGAGAGGAAGGCCCAACGAGTTAAAAAACCCGAAATGTAACACCACAACAGTCACAGACACTCATACCTACTACATCTGTCACCAAACGCCCCTAACAACATCAGGCAATGAATAACGAAAGGAGGCGTTACAGCTGTACTGCATCACGTGGATGCAACCAGAAATAGGAGATGATAGCCATACTATCGAGGAACGGGTGGCAAGAAGGCCTGTGCAGGTTTGCTGTCGTAGAATGACACCCACCCCGGTAACTATCCTAAAATGCCCAACCCTTGAACTTCAAGGGCACTAAGGGATCTCGGACTCACTCAGTGGTTCGAAAAGATAGAATCTGTTTACAGCATAAGCAACTGTACAGTAGCATGCCAAGTTAAATTTGCTACATGTACCCCTGCAACATCACACACACACACATCATTACATGGATGAATCTCCCGTTAAGGGAAAAACCACTACTACATGAAGGCCTGCTCATGCAATGCCATGGAGGAATACTGAAGAAGATAGATGGAAAGACAAATACCTATCTGCACGAGGGGCGAAATTAAGAATTGGAGTTCGAAAATGTAGAATTTGAAGTAAAAAGGTAATGATGTGGTAGCCTATAGCCAAGGGTTCCCAAGAACTTCTGGCACTAACGTACGATCTCGAATGTTCCCCAGAATAAATAGACCCAGTTGAAAATATATCTGGCATTTGCCCGACACGATCCATGGCAGTGTGATGGCGACTAAGCCAAAAACTATGCAGGATGCCATTGAGTTCGCGCCACTAACGCTTGGACAAAAAGATCCAACACTTGGGCGAACGACAGCTTGCCAACAAAAGAAAGTCTGATTACACTCCCCAGGAACAACCAGAAGTCAGCAACCAAACAAGAGACAAACACTGGAAGAGCTTATGCCACAGGAAAAGCGTGAGGATTAGGAAACCCAACGGAGGGCCTAACCTCTGTGTTCCAAATGAACTACACCATGAGGGTCCTTGGCTCCCAAATGCAGCTAGTGCACCGATTTGGGTCATTATAAGTCGTGACAGCAGGAGCGTTTCGCCCAAATGTCAACACTGGGGCTAATCAGAGGGCTTGTTTTGAATGTGGTGCTCAAGGGCATTTCAAGAAGGATTGCCCAAAATTGAAGAACAACAACAACCGGGGTAATCAGGCTGGAAATGCCAAGGCTCCAGGCAAAGGTGTAATGCGTGGGCAATGCATGGGCAAAACCCGGACAACAATGTCGTACACGGGTACGTTTTCTTCCTAAAACAACCGATATGCATCTATTTTATTTGATACCGGGTGCCGATAGGAGTTTTGTATCAACTGCATTTAGCTCCTCTGATTGTTATCACTCCAACTGCATTAAATCATGATTATAATGTCGAACTAGCCGACGAGCGAATAGTTGGGTTAAACACTATTATCCGGGGTTTACGTTAAACCTCTTAAATCATTATTTCAACATAGACCAATGCCCGATTAGAACTAGTAGTTTTTGACTAGATAATTGGTATGGATTGGTTGGCAAAGTACCATGCCGTTATTGTCTGTGCGGAAAAGATCGTTCGTATTCCTTTTGGAGACGAAATTTTAATCGTTCGTGGTGACGGAAGCAACAATACTAACCCGGGAGACCCGATTAAAACATCATCTCGTGTGGCTAAGGGATTCAAGAATATTTTAAATCGTAGATGGGTGGAGGGAGGGTATTCAACGTTATTCTTTAACAAATAACACCGCGAACTAAAGACGACGACAAGTCAAGATTATAAACGACTTGAAGATTTTCAGTTGTTCAAGAATTTCCTGAATCTATCCTGAGACTTGTCTGGGTAACCACCCCACGCCAACAGTTGATTTTCGAATTCGATTTGGTACTCCCGGGTGCTACACCTGTTAGCACCCGGCACCATATAGAGTAAAGCACCGTCCCAGAGATGAAGGAACTACGAGCAACTTACAAGAAACATTAACCAGACAAAGGCTTCCATAAGACCAAGTACTTCACCCTGGGGAGCTCCGGTCTGTTTGTAAAAAAGAAGAAAGATGGGTCCTGTTCGGGATGTGGCACGATTACAGGGAATTGAACAAACTGACAAGTGAAGAACCCTACCCCGTCCCAAGGATCGATACCTATTCGACCAGCATAAAGGGTCAGTATTTATTCCAAAGATCAAAAAAACGATCTGAGGTCAGGTAATCACCAAAGTTGAGGTTCGAGAGGAAGACATTCCCAAGACTTAGGCATTCAGGACTCGAATAAGGATCACTCTGAATTCCAAGTCATGTCTTATTGGTTTGACTAATGCACCGGCCGTGTTCATGGACCTTATGAACCGGGTGTGTAAACTGTATCTGGACAAGTTATGAATGTGTCTCATCAATGACAGTTTGATCTACTCCAAAATTAAAAGGAACATGAAAACACCTTAGGCAGCTCATGAAATTGCTTAAGAAGAAGAATTGTAACTCCCAAGTTCCCAAGTGTGAATTCTGGACTATCCATGGTACAATTCCCTTATTACGTGATTGCTGTCGTTGGTAATCACGGTGACTCCTAGCCAAGTTGAATCTACAAAGATGGGCGCTCCTAAAACACCAACAGAGATTCGCACAATTTTTCAGCCCTTGCCGGCTAATTATAAAGATTTTCTTCCGAAGGTTTTTAAAGATCGCACAAGACCAAAGACCAAACTAACCCAGAAAGGGGTTCAAGTTTGATTGGGGGATAAACAAGAAGTAGCTTTTCAACTGTTTGAAGCAAAGCTGTGCAGTGACCAATCCTAAGCCTTACTTAGGGAAGCGAAAGATTTCATCGCATACTGCTATGCTTCCAAAGAAGGGTTTAGGCGTTTGTGTTGATGCAAAGAGAAAAGGTGGATTTCTTATGCATCTCGCCAGTTTAAAAAATACAATGAGAAGAACTATACGACTCATGATTTGGAACTTGGAGCAATAGTGTTCGTTCTAAAGATTTGGAGGCACTATTTGTACGGAACCAAGTGCACGGTGTTCACTGATCACAAAAGTTTACAACACATTCTTGATCAGAAGGAATTAAATATGAGGCAACGTCGCTAGTTTAGAGGTTGCGATGGAATTACAGATTGCGAAATTCAGTTATCACCTAGGGAAGCGAATACACTTGTTGTTGATGCTCTGAGCAGAAGGGAACAGAGAACCTCAAAGGTTCGGCGGGCCTTAGTGATGACTATGGCATTATCTTCCTAAATAAATCTTGAGAGCTCAGACTGAAGCACGAAAGCCAGAAAACATCAAGAAGGAGGATGTTGGGGGTATATTGGTTGAGAATTCAAAAGATCCGGAGAAACTTAGAACGGAAAAGTTGGAACCACGTGCGGATGGAACTATGTGCTTAAATGGCAGAAGTTGGTTACCATGTTATGGCGACTTAAGGACTGTGATCATGCACGAGTCCCACAAGTCTAAATATACTCTTCTTAAATCCGGGTCCTGACAAGATGTACCAGGATATAAAGAAGCATATTTTGGCCCAATCTGAAAGCCAACATTGCCACCTATGTCAGCAGCAATGTTTGCGCGCGAGAGGTGCTAAGGTCAAGGCAGAACACAAGAGACCAATCCGGGTTTGTAAGTAAACCCGAGATATCATCCAATGGAAAGTGGTCAAACATCACGATGGTATTTTGTCACGAAACTGTCCTAAGTCCGTCACAAGGGGGGGCAGGTTCACGAAACACTTATTTGGGTGATCGTTGAACACGACTGGGGTACAAAGTCTGCCATTTTTCACATGCCAATGGGAACGAGATCTCCCTTGATAAAACTGGCGAGAATGTACCCAAAATTAGGTAGTACACAAGCATGAAAATACCATGTCTCAAATTATCTGTGATCGGACCCTCGATTCTCCTCAAATTTTCTGGAAGTCACTTCATAAGGCTTTAGGTACAAAAGTTTGGATAGAGTACTTGCATATCATCCGGAAGACCGAGGACAAAGCAGAGAACATCCAAACTCTCGTCGGGGATGATGCTAGCTGGTGCTATGCGTAATCCGACTATTGGAAATGGTTGGGTAAACATTTCCATTGGGTCGAGTTTACATACAATAACAGTTATCATGCTAGCATTAATGCGCACCGTTCGAAGCACTTTAACAACGGTCAAAGTGTCGTTCACCAAAACAACCGGTGTTGGCCCGAGGTGTCGACAAATTTCAACTCACTGGTCCAGAATTATGCAAGGAATCAATGGAGCGGATCATCCAGATCAAACAAAGAATTCAAACCGCTCGAAGATCGACAAAAGAGCTACGCCGATTTAAAGCGTAAACCGATGGAGTTTCAAGTTGGAGATAAAGTTATGCTAAAGGTTTCGCCTTGGAAAGGGGTCGTACGTTTTGGCAAACGGGGGAAGTTAAAACCCCAGATATGTCGATAACCTTTCAAGTGTTGAAAAAAATTGAGCCGTTGTTTACTAGCTGAGCTTTCCTCAAGAGCCTGAGCAGGTTCCACAATAACGTTTCATTATCCAACTTGAAGAAATGTTATCCGACGATCCATTAGTCGTTCCGTTGGGCGAGGACTCCCAAGTGGATGACAAGCTTCATTTTGTCGATGGAGCCTGGAAGTCATTGGATCGAGCGAAGGTCAAACAATTGAGGCACGCCGTGTCCCAATTGTCAGGTTTCGATGGCATACACTAGGCGGGTGTCCTGAGTTTGCGCGCGTGGAACGTGAAGCTCATTCAGAATAAATATCCACACTCTTCACGCAAGACTGCACTGTCATTCAAGTGCCGTTTGATAAGCCTGAGGACAAAGGCCATTTAACGGGGGAAGACTATGAACACCTCATGTATTGGTCAGTGTAACGACATTAATGTAATCCACTAATTAATTTTTTTAGGTTATTTTTAGGGTTTTACGCGTTTGCTTTTAAATCGTAATCGTTAAGCTAAATCGCGTAAACTAAAAATGATCATTCAATGTAAACGGGCATTAAACAATTAAATGTTTACATCAAGCAAGTGTTATATGATTATTTAGAGGATAATTATTATCATTGCCCATTTTATTTTTATTGGTTACGTTAAGTGTTTACGTTTCGCGATAAAATACGTTTAGGCCTTCCCGGAAGCACGTTAACTTATCTACGCTTCATCAAATACCCAAAATTTGTACCCAATACTTAAAGTTTATTTAAAACTTCAAGTATTTATCACTTTATTCATATTCATTATGAAGGAATTCAAATCAAACCCTACAATGTACAAGTTATACATTGTATTTAATCTTTACTACATTATACTTCAAATAATGCAAGAATACTTTAAATAAAGATCAAAAATACTATCTAACTCATATACATACATATATGAACGTCTACATATAGATAAGATGAGCCAAGAGTCACCAAGAAGCTTTGTAAAATATCTTCATGCAACTTGAACCATGACTAGACCAAGATAAGCTCTAAATAAGCCTATCTTATTCTCATGTCATCCAATCTTCTTCAAGAAGCTTTGCCACCTTGCATACATCAACTAGACACTAAAATATCTTCCTAGTAGTATAAATAAGGGTGCACTTGTGATAGAAAAGCTCATACTTTCCATTTCATTACAAAGAAATCACAAAAATCTCTTCCTTGTTCTCTCTAGAGCCCACGGCTCCAAAAACCTTACCAAACCAAATCCATTGCTTGATTTTCTATCATTATACAAGCATACACACATCATACCTAAGGTATTCTAAGAAGGTTTCAAGAGTTGGTTAACCATTTGCAAGGAAGGAATCAAGAAAAGGAAGAAAGGGTTTACTTGGGAAAAATTAGGGTTTCATCCTAATTTTTCAAGCCAAGAGTTTAAATCACAAGGGTGTGATTGGTTTTCTTTTCTCTACTCATCCACACAAGGTTATATATAAAGCTTAATCATTTCATAACTAAGATTTTATGTGTTCATATGTTATATTTAGCTAAATCACCATTTAGGGTACTTTTGAATATGTAAAATGGATATTTACTTATGATTAATGTTTTATGAACTTATTTACATGTCACATGGATGCTAATATGATGTTAAAATTGATGTATAAGTGTTTTAACATGTTGTTTAAGTATAAACATGTATATGTACAAATTAGGGTTTCTAATGTTAACTTATGAGTTACAAGTGAAAATGGTAGTTAAACTTGTTATCTTGAACACACTTGAGTAAAGCATGATCTAATGGACTTTATATATGTAAAACATAAGATATAAATGTTGTGAAGTAGTTGTAATAAGGTGTTGAAGCTTAATGGTACAAAAATCAAGCTTAAAACATGTCTAAATCACAAAACCTCAAACTTTCTGTTTTGGTTCGATTTTAGAAGCACCCATATTATGTTTTATAAAGATATTACATCTCCTTAGGATTCCAAAATGATAAGAAACTCGAAAATCCGATTTATAACGAAGAAGATACGCTAGTTACGAGTTTACGACGCTAAATACTTTATAAAATAAATTTTATAAAAAGTTACTATTCATGGCAGAAACTTATACTTTGTAAACATCAATAATATGATAAAACTTTCAATTACAATAACGAATAAGATACAGCTAAAACGGGTTTTACGTTAATTAAAAGTATAAAAACGATTTTATAGCTGTTATGAACAGTAAAACACTATTCATCACAGAATCTCAAAAACCTAAAAATGTACGAAAGCGTGGGCATAAAAAATGCGAGAAACGGGCTTAAAACGAACAAGTTATGTCATTTTTACTAAATGCGTAATTATAAACGTTTTTACTTTATAATGACGATTTCACTTAAACAAATGGATGGTGATATATATATATATATATATATATATATATATATATATATATATATATATATATATATATATATATATATATATTTACACGATTAGATGGTGATATAGCTATATAGAATATATATGTTATTAGTTATCAAAGTGCTATATTACTAGGTGGAATTTCATAATAATGAGGCTTCTTCGGATGGGTATTGACGAGTTGTTGGATTAGACGATTTTAAATAGTAGTCCTAAAAATAAAAACCCCACCCCCCTCGTAACGACATGTCATGACCTCTTAAATTATGATAGCCCGAACGAAAGTTTAGTACGATGATAACTATATAGGATTATATATGGTTGTTGTTAGACAACGTGCTTGAATACTGATTCGACCTATATTAACTAGGTTGCATTCGAGCGTTAGCGTGACGCGTTTTTACTTGGGATATTTTATTCTATTTTTTTAAGCCAAGAGTTTAAATCACAAGGGTGTGATTGGTTTTCTTTTCTCTACTCATCCAAACAAGGTTATATATAAGGCTTAATCTTTTCAAAACTAAGATTTTATGTGTTCATATGTTACATTTAGCTAAATCATCATTTAGGGTACTTTTGAATATGTAAAATGAATTTTTACTTATGATCATTGTTTTATACACTTATTTACATGTCATATGGATGATAATATTATATTAAAAGTAATGTATAAGTATTTTAACATGTTGGTTAAGTATTAACATGTATAAGTGCAAATTAAGGTTTTAATGATTTACTTAATAAGGCAATATTTAAATATTGTATTCAATTATGTCGAGCTTCGGTGTCATGAGCTTAGGAAAACGTAATTACATTTTGTGATGTATGCATCTGTTGCATTATCACTGGGAAAGTCTTGCGGTCCTGCATATACATTTACATAAACCTATGAAATTCACCAACTTTATGTTGACATTTTTAAAATGCAATGTTTTTTAGGTCATTAAGCACGAGGTGCGAAGGATACATTGGTGGTTATATTATAAAGTCATGCATTAAAGATTTAGTCGCATTACATTTTGTGTAACTGTTATGGGCTGGAAATCTTTATAATAATAACAAGTAAACAAGTAAAGCTTCAGGCTTTTGTAACACATACTTTATTAAATCCAATGTATTAGTTTTAAACGACATTTTGGTCGTTCTTATATTATCTTGTCTTGTTGATCTGAGAAGTAACACGCCCCGGACCCTTATTCTGTTGCGACCCAATTTGGGGGTGTTATAGATTGGTATCAAGAGCCAAGGTTATAGAGAACCAGGTCAAATGTTTTTGCTGGACTATAACCATTTTCAAAAGTTGTTTTATAACAAGGGGATTACACGGGACATACATTCATGCATACACTACTTGTTGCATTAGTTGTTTGGACTAGATGCATTCGTAATTGATATACATGTTATGATTA
>BQNB010085893.1:0-28341 GCA_026074375.1 Tanacetum coccineum
ATAATACCCAATACCCCAAAAATTACTAAAACACTTACAAAATCAACCCATAACCGGATCTATATACAAACACACATACCTTTTGAATTAAATCCCTAAAACCTCCACTAAGTCATCTTTTTCATAAAGTAATATATCCAACCACTATATAAACTCTAAACCTTAAACCACCATGTATAAACTTATTTCTTGTCTCATAAGCATGCAAGGTCATAGCTAGAAACATAGAGCAAAAGAGAGCATGCTTGAGCATTGTCAAATCCATCTTACGCATGTCCATACTTCTTATAACTTAACCATGCTTGTTCTTACAACCCTAGTAATTTTTAAACATAAAAACCCTTATCTTATGACCCCCTAACCGGCCCCCTCTTGCAAGAACACCAAAACCATGTTCTAGTTTCATTAAGTGGTATTTAGCACAAGCATTTGCTATAAATAGGACCCATAAAGCAACATCCATTCACACTTAACATTTCAAGAACTCAAAAACACACAAACTCTCTCAACACACACACAAACCCACGGCATACATATTTCTTACATAAAACTTCTATAGTTTTCATTTCTCAAGGATTACAAACATACAAGGGTCATTACTAATCATATATAAAGTGTCTTGAAAGCTTGGTTTGGGTTAATCAAGGGTTATTACAAGCAAGGAGTTAAATTAGGGTTTTTGTGAAATTAGGTTTTCTAAACCTAATTTTCCAATTAGGTTTTTATTTTGATCATCATTCTACATTCATCTAAGGTTTACCTAAGATCCTAATTCATTTATTTCATTTCATGATTTATATAATTTTTATACTATTAATCATCACCTAGGTTTATCTTATAAAGTAAATACATGCCTACATATATAAGAAATTTAATTTGACATAATTAAAATGATGTTTACAATATGTCAATATGCTTAAAATAAGAATTTACAAGTGTTGGGTAATTTATGTAAATTTTTGTTAATTTTTAATTATTTATTTAATTATAAAGCTTATAGAATTAAATAAATATGTTGGACTTATTCCTTAGACAATATAGACATATTATGATATAGAGGACTTATTATATACAGAAGGTATGTATGGTATAAATTAGAGGACTTGTGATAATTTATATAAGTTATTAATACCTAAAACGAGTTTATTTAAAAGTTATAAACACCTTTTAAATTTACTGTAGCAAACAGTACCTGGGAGAAATTATTTTATTTTTTTTCTTAAAAATACACATCATAAGGATTACAAGCATGTATGAAACTCGCGAAACGGATAAATAACGAAGGAGTTATAATTTGTACAAGATTTATAATTTTAAAAGTGTTTTTATAAAAGAATGTTGTACAAATAATATAATTCGAATGTGAGTTAAATATTTGATATTTTTCTGTAAAAGAAGACTTCATAAGGATTATGAAAAGGTAAGAAACTTGAAAAACCAATGGATAATGAATTAGTTATGACTCTTTCATGTTTAATGAATAAAATAAACCAAAAGTAACTTTATAAAAGTAATTTTATAAAACCTGTTACTGTTCATCACTATAGGCTGATGAGAATAGTTTTTTTATAGAGCTTTTAATTACGAAGACGTGGGCGAAAGAATCACTAAAAACCAAATTAAAACGAACGAGATATGATTTTTATACGATTTCAACAATTAATATTTATAAAAAGTATTTTTATAAATTTATACTTACTGTTACTGTTCATAACAGTAAAAATAAATATAATAAATGTAATAATTGATTAGATTTTTCAAATACGAAACCATACATATAAAGAACGTATTAAACGGAGGTAAAACGAATAAATTACGACATTTTCAATATTACAACAATTAATTATATAAAAGTAGTTTATATAATTTATTAAATTGATTAAATGTTACTGTTCATCAGTAACTTAATATTTACAAATATGATATTTTAATATATCATTCAAATACGAAAACACGGATGTAAAGAATATGCAAAACGGATTTGAAACGAGAAAGATATGACGTTTTTACTAAAAGTAATATTTATAAATGTTTTTAACTTTATAAATATTATATTCTCAAATAATTAAATTATTTATACAATAAAATTTTATAAATAATACATCAAGTGTTTTTGACGAATAACAAATTGTTGGACGAATATATTATCTTTACGATTTCAACTACATGAACATTTATTTTACCAATGCAAATCAAATTGTTTAATTTTATAAATTAAACAAACACTTTTAGGTGGTGATGTAACTATATAGAATTATATATGGCATTAGTTATTCAAAGTACATAGTATTCATACGACCTATGTTTAATTAGGTTGCATTCGGACTTCGCTTGTCGACTCACTCACTTGATTTATTTCATTCACTTCATTTGCTGAGGTGAGTTCATAGCCCCATGTTTTACTATATCAATGATTTACAACTTTTGGGGTGAGAAACATGCATTGTTTTACGATTGGACGCAAGTGTACATTTTTACATGATTACGTGTTTGCCTAAGTAGCGATAACCCTCTGAGCCCATTATCATGAACTGTCAATTACTTTGTGTGAGCGCGAATGTTATAAATAGATCTATTTGGGATTGACATCCCCGTTCGGGTGAGTAGCGCTCACTGTGCCGGTTTACCGGACAACGGACGTATACCATGTCGGATTTAGGATGTTGCGGGTTAGAACATCATCACGGGCAATGTTGGCAATTTATATTGCAATTCATACATGTCGAGCTTCAGTGTCATGAGCTTAGGGAAACGTAATTACATTTTGTGATGTTTGCATCTGTTGCATTATCACGGGGAAAATCTTGCGGTCCTACATTACATTTTACATAAACCTATGAATTCACCAACTTTATGTTGACGTTTTAAAGCATGTTTTCTCAGGTCAATGAGGCACGAGGTGCTAAGGATACATTGGGGATACTCTTTTGGGGAGTCATGCATAAAAGATTTGGAGTCATTACATCTTGGGATATTTGTTATGATCTAAAATCTTGTTATTTCAATGTTGAACAATTTAAGCCGTTGTGCTTTGTATTAAACAATTTCAATAAATCCAATGTATCGTATTTCAAACGACTCTTTTAGAGGTCGTTCTCATATCTTGTGCTATTGATCTATGATGTAACGCTCCCGGATACTCATATTCCGCTGCGACCCTATTTGGGGGTGTTACATCTCCACTGTCACCTCAAGATTCGTACTCGCTTTTTGAAGAATCGGCTTTAGACACATCCAGAACCCCTGATTTTAAACTAGCTCCTTCACTTGTGTCTATCGAATTGCCTTTTGTATCATCAGGAACCTGTGATTTGAAATTAGCTCCCTCACTTGAGCCACCTGCTTGACGAATGTTTATTTCTCGTTTACTTCTTTTGAGAGCCTTTTTCAATTGCGCTTCCTTAAGTAATGCGGCATCAGATAGCAATTCAATTCCTTTGCTTCTTTCAGCCTTAGTGGTGCCTTCTTCTTTGACACAGACACACCAGGAGTGTCTTGGATTCGAACACCAGCAGACTGTCTTTTAGCAGCAGGTTTCTTGACAGGTTTGTCTGCAGGTTCATCAACAGCAACAAGAGATTTCTTCTTAGACGGAGAAGCAGGTTTCTTGAATTTCCTTTTCATCTTGGGTGATGCTGCACCAGTGGCATATGCAAGATAGGTCTTGTAGGCAGTAGAGTCCCGCATCTGCTGATTAGTCATCCTGTTAGGAAGTAATGCTCCAAATACTTAGAAGTCCTCAGGCTTGGAGACAAATCTCATGGGACCCAAAATGTTGTCATCCTGAGTAGTATGCATAAACATTCTGTTCCTCATCAAAATTGACTTGTCTTTGGTGATGAAATGATAAATGATAGCTTTTGTGAATCTGGGATAATACATCTTTTCTTGCTTCTTGTGGTCTCTGTTCTCTATTTGGAATGTGAAGTCTTCCTAGAAAAGTTTGACGAAGTCAACATTCTTCTTATAGAACATCCCCTATAGAATTTGAGCTCTCGAAAGTCAGAGCTTGTCAAGACCTATAATTTTCCTAGATAAGCACTTGTTGATGATTGCTGCAAAGGTTCTCCAAGGTTGGTACATATGATCAACAACAACTTCAGTGATAGATTTAATGTCTCCTTTGTGGCCAAGTTTTCGTAATAATGACGAGATAACTTCTTCATCTAACGAAGTGCTCAAACTCATGATTGGAAGTCTAGGGCATATCGTAAAAGATTTCTTTGAACATTCCTAAAAGCAATTAAGTACCAAATCTTCTTATCAAGTCTAGAACCCGGTAAGAGTAAAAGTCTTATCTTAGTTGAATGGTAAACCAAAACTATTGCATATATATCTCTGGAACGTCTGCAGTGATAAGGAAAGCAGGATAGCAAGTGGTGAGTGCAAGAGCGTCCAAAACAACTTGATAGGTGGGTTCTTTTTGAGTCTTTATAGGATCAATTCTCATGTTGCATTTGCCAATCTCGACTCGGTTCTCAAGTGGTACCAATGCATTGTCAAGAGCAACTTGTTGAGCGGCAGTAGTAGTCATGGTTCTGCTAAGATTTGTCAAATATAGTTTATATACAAGCAGATATATATTTTACTGATAGACAATTTGGCTCATGAAGATTGATTTTAGATGCATGAAGGGAATTATACTGGGGTATAGGCATAGATTGTTAGGCAAGCAATTAATACACATGACAATTAACAATGATCAAAGAGTCAATCATGGAATTATTACACACTAACTATTGGTCAACTATAGATAACTAGGCAAAACAATTCAATTCTAAGGAAAGATTACCCTAATGAATCACTTAGTGATAATTAAAGGAATCATACACTTAGATTAACTGTTTATGAATAGATTGCCTAGTTATTTGTTATGTGTATAGTTCTCCTAGTTATGATGTTTGTGTATAATTCACCTAGTGAAATCATATAATTCTCCTAGTGTTACTCGCGTATAATTCGCCCTTGTTAAGTGTTTAATTCGCCTAGTTAAACTGGTGTATAGTTCGCCCAGACTTGCCAAGTGTATAATTCGCCTAGTGTATCCATGTATAATTCGCCCAACTTTAAGTTATGTATAGTTCGCCTAGTACAAAAAAAGAGGTATAGTTTGCCTAGGCCACTGGTATAATTCACCTAGTGAAATCCATGTATAGTTTGCCTAGGCAAAACGTTCGCCTAGTGAAAACATGATATAATTCGCCTAGCCTTTTTTGCACGTATACTTTGCCTAGCCAAACATTTCAACTCATTCAATCTTCATTCTCAAGCAACAAAATCAGTTTAAACATGAACTATAGCAACCATAATCATCAACTACACCAATATTAACATGAATTAACCACAAAAGTTTTAACTTATGCAAATTTCAACTCAAATGAACCTTAAATCCTAAAAATATCAAGATTTTGTGTATTGTCTTGTTTTAGCACACTCAAACACCCACAAAAGATCAATGAAACACTTCAAAAAGCAAACCCATGAACCTTTTTCCCAAAATTTTTGAACAAACAATCACACATAAATCATTCATACATTAGCCCCATAGAAAATTGTTTTAGACATGCATTCTATATCCCTAAACGATTAAAACCCCTCAATCAATTTAAAGATTCATACAATTTTTGACTTGAATAACCCTAAATCAATTTTTAGGGTTTTTTTGTAAAAAAACGAATGATTAAGGCTAATTCCTTTTGATTAGGAGCTTCTTAGGATGTAAGAAACATGTTTTTAGTTTACCTTGATGATTGAAACACACGAATTGGAGATGTTCTTAAGTGGGATGATTTGAAAGAGAGGGAAGGGTGTGTTTATGTGTGATGTGAATGAGAGGGACGGGTAGGGGGTGTTTGTTTGAAATCTTTGAGGTTTTAACACATTCACCCCCTTAAGTTTCACTATCCTTCTAATTTCTTATAACAACATTCCTAAGGCATATACAAGTTTCATTTTGGCACAAATAGTCTCTAAATGTTTTGCTAAACTAAGTTAAGCCTTAAGATTTGCTATCAAGTCCCTAAAGGCATAAAAACATAACATATAAAGTCCAAATGAACTAAAATTTAATTAACTCCCCTTTAAATATTAACCTGTAATTGTTTAAAATCTTTTTCCTTTTATGACATGATGATTTTTGAAGAAGATTATTTGACATTTTCTCCCCCTCAAATAATGTCCCGTTTTCTATTTAAAGAGATGTAGACATTGTTTGACTGGTCAAATACCTTAAAAAATCATTTTCCGATGAAACTTTAATATGATTAAATTTATTTTAAAATCAACACCTTAAAAAATAAGATTTCTCTTATTTTGACAAATAAATGCACTGACACGTACATTTATTTGAAAGAAAGCACGGGTTATGTTGCAAAGTAAACACAAGCCTTTGTATGAATATAAAGTAATTCATACCCGAGAAAAATTAATTTCCCGTTGTGAGGTCAAGTTTTTTTTTTGACGAAATACTTGCCTTGAATTTGAAGACCGGGTTGCTATCTGAAATAATAGCGAGCCATTTGACATGTTTTGAAATCTTTTAGAACTTCTGCTCGAACTTCATTTACAGCCTCGTATAATTATTAAATGACATTTCTAAGGGCGTAAATGTTATCGATTTTCAGAAGACATGTCAGTGATACATATTTTTGTATTTTTCTAATCTGGTAATTTTGTATTTTCTTTTCTGGTTTTATATTTTTATATTTCTTTTTGAAAAATTTATATAAAATGAAAAATCTTTTTAGGTTTTTATATTTTCTTATATACATATGATACACAGGATATACCACGAGTTACCACCATTACTCGTCCTCTTCCTCTGCCAGACTCTTTAGCGTTTTAGGAGACATGCTTTTCATACCCAGCTTTTCGACCAAGAAGTTGATTTTTCTCATGGCAAAGCTTTTATGAAGATGTCTGCAAGTCAATATTCGGTTATGACAAAGTAGAGTTCCACTACTCCATGGAGTGCGGGGGGGGGGGGGGGGGGGGGGGGGGGGGGGGGGGGGGGGGGGTGGGGGGGGTGGTGGGGGGGGGGGGGGGGGGGGGGGTAACTTGCTCCTTAATAAAGTGGTATCTCACATCTATATGCTTAGATCTTGAGTGTTGAACATTGTTGCAGCATAAAGCGATTACACTCTTGTTATCACAGTACAGAAAAATCTTGTTGAATTTAAGTCCATAGTCTATCAGTAGTGATCTCATCCATAAGATTTGAGCACAACACCCACATAAAGCAATGTATTCTGCCTCTGTACTAGAGATAGTAGTGCTCTTTTTCTTTTTGGATGGCCAGCTAACAAGTTTATCTTCCAAGAATTGTGCACTTCCAGATGTGCTTTGTCTAGTATCTTAACACCCTGCGTGGTCTGCATCTGCACATGCTATTAGAGTAATCCAAGAATCTTTCGAATACCAAAGACCCATATCAATTGTTCCTTTCAGGTATCGAAAGATCCGCTTAACTGCATGTAGGTGCTTTTCGGTAGGCTTTGCCTGATACCGGGCACACATGCACACTGAAAATACAAGGTCTGGTCTGCTAGATGTAAGATACATTAAGGAACCAATCATACCACGGTAATGTGTGGGATCGACTGGTTTCCCCTGTAGATCTTTATCCAGTTTACTTTTGTCCACCATAGGGGTGTCAACGGGATCATTAGATACTGATCGTAGTCAATAGTATATATATATATATAATATAGGTAAATCGGCAAATCACTTTTAACAAGCGATAAACCAACTCACAAATAAAATATAATTCCGGAAGTATCGACTTCGAAAGTAACCCCTTCTAGTCGTTTCCCGGGTCGTTTGTGTTCCAACGAGGCGTGAATTGAACTTTTTGTTGACGTTTGTAATCGGGATTTTGAATAGATTAAGATTTTTGATTTGGATTCTATATCTACTAAGAAAATATAAAAGCATGGAAAAGGCAATTTAACAATTAAGGCAATTACGATTCTAAATTAAAAACGTTAACGGAATTAAAGAAATGCGACAAATTAAGCAACTAAATTAAATTTTAACCCTAATAATAATGGCCAAAAATAAACATGGCAATAAGCATAATCATAAAGAAATAAAAAAAATAAGGAAAAGATGAAACCCGGACTAGAGGTCACCAAGTTCGGCTAATAAAGAGCGATTCAATAATAACTCATAGCGATAACAAAAATAACTACAACTCAATAAGATTAAACCAAATCAAAACATGATGCCAAAATAAAAAAAAGATTATTCTCTATCTCTACTCTTGCTAATTAAATGAAAAAATGGATAAGACACAAAAAACAAGTATTGTCGTTCTAACAATTTCTAATCTACAAAAGAAATGAAAACGGATAAGGAAGAAAAAAAGTAAAGATAAGATAGATAGCTCCCTACGCTATCTAATCTACTCTATCTATCAAAACAAAAGATAAAAATGAAAGACGAGAAAAAAAGAAGAAAAAGTGATACAGAAAGATAAGATATATGATGTGCTCATCTTCTAAATAAATTCACAATTCACAAATGGGGATAAGACAAAATTCTCTAAAATGCCGCAATTCAAACGAAAATGAATCTTCTCACTTGGTAACTTACGTTTACATTTCACACAAGTAATGAATAAATCTGCTACTGAACATTATTTTATCTAATATGCGAATAGAGAATCATACAAAGTAAATTGCAGAAAAGAAAAAAAATAGAATGATCCTATCAATAAGCACCAAATAGCAAATAAAGACAATAATAAGCATTAATAAGCACAAATAAGACAGAAATAAGCAGTGAATAAGCAAAACATTAAATAAGCTATAAAAAAAATGAGAACTTACTTTTTATTGAATAATCTTAAGAGTACAATGCTTGGAAGGGTAACAATGCTTATAACAAAGCTTAAAACAGAGAATTTAACATAATTGCAGTAAAGTAAAATGCTGGAAAAAAAATGAGATGTCTTTTTTGAATGAAATCCTCCCTATTTATAGGGAAGTCTTGTGCATTATGTAAGGCCTTCAATTCTTTCTATAATTGATTATGGAAGGTCATAATTCTTGCCAATCAATTTTGAAACCGCCTCATTAATTCTTTCCATTCAAACTTGAAACTGCCTTATTAATTCTTTGACCTCTATTTTTGGCTCATATTTTATTATATTTCAGATGAAGATGAGGCGGGTAACGATCGTTAGTTGTTAGGACTAACGGTGTTACGGTTTGGGTAAACGAGTGTTAAGTCCCCAAGTGGGCTTCTTCTTGGGCCGGTTTGGTTATTTCCATATTAGGCTTCTTTCTTGGCCGATTTTCTTCATAATTTGGGCCGGTCTTGGCCCATTAATTTTGGGCTAGGATTGGCCCACTTTGCAAAATGTCCTCAGCTTTGGCTCTTCTCGCTCATTCCAATCTCGTGCTCGGTTTTTGTCCGGTTTTTGCCTTGTTTTTGTCTTTTTTTGAATATCCGTTACTAGCACAGTGAACAACACAAAACAAGCATATATTTGGCATTTTATGTTCGTTTTTGGTCATTTAAGCTCGTTTTATTTAGAAAAAGGTATGTGTATTTAAGCACATACCAAATCCCCTCATACTAAAATATTGTTGTGTCCTCACGCAATGAAATAAATCCATGCTTAGAAAACCAAAAATTTCAACCCCCTTAAATTAAATACCTTAAAAAGTAGCAAAGTGTAAAATTAAAAGGGATTAAGAAATTACTAGTTTTTTAAACACTCCCCGTTTACCATTTTCTTTCTTGCACACATGTTTTTCTTATTTTTCATTATGTACAATCATGCTTGACTTTCATTATTGATCATAACATTTAGGATCACTGAATAAGAAACACCTCAATCGTAAGGTGCCCTAGAAAGATAAATTCATCGTCCTTGATTTTTCACTTATTCCCAAACTAAGCTTAAAAACGAGGTCATTGTTAATTACAAGTTGGGATGCTAATGATACTCATATTTGCAATTTGTGTAAAACATCTCCTCCCGACAGATATATATATTAAGGTGTGTGTGCTCAATTTGAGTTTGACCATCCAATCTACATTTTAGATAGTTATAACCTTTCCAAGCTTTGCGTTTCGCTTTTGGATCAATGAATTCAAAGGTGAGATTGCCCCATGTAATGACTTTCTTCTTGGCCGATCCTAGCCTCGTCGGCTAAGTGACCAGGCTTTTGACACCTCACAGAGAATAATTGTCAAGACTTTTCGACTAAAGAATCCAACACCAAAAACTCCCGGTAATTCACTTGGCACGTTTATAACTCAAATCAAGCTAATTCCTCCAAGATTAAGACATTGTAGGTAAGTTAATTCCTTTAGAGTGACTTTCTTCTTGGAACCTCCCGACCTCATCGGTCAAGTGCCCAGGCTTTTGACACCCCACAGAGAATACTGATCAGAATTAGCAAACGTCCGGTTTCAAAATTTTGTAGGGATTAACAAGTTTAAGTTCAAAAGAATGTTTTAATCTTAGAAAAAGTCATTTTCCCTTTATTTATTTTTTTTAGAACGGCGGATTTATTAAAGACTAGCAGAAAGCTAGGAAATTACATAGAGTCAATGAACAATAACGGGTTTTTCAACCAATCTACCCATCTAATATTAAACTTAGGATTTCTAGATGAAATCCAAAGAAAAGAATGAGAAACAATAGAATCCCATAAGGTCGCCTTAAGAGGAGGAGTAGCCGAAAAAATCACTTGATTGCGAAATCGCTAAATAGCCCACAAAATAAAACCTCCTACACCATCCAACACACATTTAGCTTTGGCCGAGAGATGAGAAGAATCGATCCAAGAGCACCAATCCATTAAATTTATTAAGCAACATATACTAGCAACATTATTATATTTTTCACATCATTTTCATTTTTTTTTCATCATCTTTTTTTTTCAACATTTATATTTATACAGTGTACAGGGAAAATTTCTTTTTAGAAAATTAAAATATATTTTCGATCAAAAACTCTTATTTATCAATTTATCGATAAAGCTTTTTACTATAAAAATGTTGATCTTAAAGGATTTTTAAGAGTGATAAAACTCTAACTTGTCTTTTAAAAAGAGCACGTATTATTAGTCATTTTAGAAGCTACTGGGAGAAAAAGCCACAAATTACACTTATGAGTTTTTAAGATTTCCAACTAATCCTTGCTTAGCATTCCAACTTATATTTAACTCTATCATTTCTCGTTCTTCGCAAATTTAAAATCTTTAATAAAAAGATCCACGAATGCTTAGCCAAATAAAATTAAGCTTTGCATATTTAAAGTCATTTATGGAAACTTGCAAAATCTTGGCCTTTTGAGCTAGAATTCGCATTTTAAAGCTTCTTGTATAAAAGACTAGCAAAAGCTTATGCATTTATAAAGGTTAAGGGAGTAAGCTAGAGCTTGATCGTACCGGATTCACACCGTAAATATATATAAAATATAATAAAATATAAAATATATATAGAAGTGTAAAAACCAACATTGCAAAAAATTTTAAATTTTTGGCATAAAATCACATTTTTTTTATGTTTTTGGTAAAACGGGGTTACGTGAAAGACATAGACAAATGCAAGTGGGATCAAATCGATAGATTCCCCCCTCATACTAGATACGATTAACTTGTCCTCAATGTGGGGGGTTGACACCCCTCATATAATTTCAATGTATATTCTAATATGAAAGGGATTTCAATCTAAAGCCGTTTATTAAATTATTCCACTGATTAAAAGTTAGTCAATCAAGATCCAGGATATAGGATTCCCAAAAATAAGTCATGACAGAGGGTATGAAGACGAATGTGATCGTTGGACAAAACCACGAGCACGAGAGTCTTCATAATCTGGAGAATCCTGCCAATCATCACAGACAACAAAAACACGAGATTGGAAGAGGCACACCTCCTTACGTCACAATTATTAGAAAATAGAAAGAAGACAGAAACACGGGTTGCCTCCCGAGAAGGCTTGGTTGTTGTTTAACCAGTCTGTGTAGCTAGAACTAGACCCCCTTTTACTTGAGCTGGTCAAGGTTGGTAGAAATGGCGATTGAGCCATCCCAAATAGGAATGTCCCTCATATATCTTCATTTGGGTTTTATTAAGGAATTCATTGAGATATGATCTTGAAAAGCTTTAATAGCATACGTGAGAAAGAGATGGGGATATTTCTCCTCTTTTGAAATAAGAATTCCAGGATTGAAAACTTTGTCCTTAATTTCGGATGAAAATGGAAGCAAAGTTTACAAGACTGGAGAAAGAGGATCACTGATGAATGAGATAGAAAATTATTTAGTGATAGAAATCTCTTGGATGGACTTTAATAGATATTCCTTGGATAGAAAGTCTGAATTTCATTTTCTAAAAGGAAAGAAAACTACAAGATCGGATCACGTTGAAATCAGTAGAAAGAGTGAAGTTGATCCTGACAAAGGGTTGGAGGAGGATGGGTAAATAACATTAGGATATAGAACTCTAGGTTCACAAAAATTCTTCCACAACAACTCTTAGTCAACTCGTCCGGATCTGGTTCTTATTCAAGAAAAAGATTTTATCTTTTTCAGAGTCTATAGCCATCACTATCAATACCCGTGGTATTATCGAGTCATCCGCATCAAGAAATTATCGATCTCACTCATAAACGAGTCATATCCTTAACGGGGAAAGGAGGATGAGGAGAAAAGATTCGATTATGGCATCAGGAAATTTCAGAATTAAGTTCTTCGGAGGGCGAGGAGATGATTTATCATATAATAACTTCTTAATAAGACGAATATCTTCCTTCGGAACAAAAGTCTGGTTTTAGCAATTCCTGGTGAGAATTTGATTGATTAAGAGCGAGCTTTAAGGCGAATCTTCCTCGAGAAGGAAATCCAATCTTAGGGAAGTATCTCGTATCTTTATTAAGCAATGATTCTTAAGATCAGACTCTGCATTAAAGTGTGCGGATATATCTTAGTGGAAAGGATTTCTTCATCAAAAAGAAGGGTTTCGAATAAATTTTGAAAATTTTCATTTGGAACGTTTTCCTTATTAGAAAATGCCTGTCATCCTAGAGAGTAGAATCGTTGTAAAGAATCAAAGAGACGAATTAGAAAAGTAGTAAAATCCTCACAAACCGGGCACATCACACTCACTTTCAATATCGGATAAATCCTCGGATTCACTTGGGGTTAGGTTAAGGTTCTTAACACTGGACTCAATTTCTTCGTCTGAATCCGTTTCCGGAATAGTGTCAAGATGCTCATCCTCCATTACGAGAGAGTCCGTAATTGGTAAGTCGGATGTGATTGCATCTGATGGAGGAGTTTCATCAATACTCTCTTTGTAGAAATCGTTATCATCGTCAGAATAGTAATACGGGCAGGGCTTCTGATATTGGAATATCATGTTCTTCCTGCTTTAGTTGATTCAAAGTATTTCCAAGAGTTGGTAAATCTTTAGAGAATTGAAGCTTTAAGCAATTCTTACATTCTTTCTGTTATCAATTGATTTTCTTCAAAGTTGCATAGCTGTAAGAGTACTTGCTGGCTAGCAATACTGCAATACTCTTTTCTTCAGGAGGTTGATTATTATTTTTCAAACAGGTTCGTATAGCTTTTATTAGTTCCTCTTTAGCAAAATATTTCTGTACTTATTTCCTGACTGAGGTTGTATGAATGATGGGACTTATGTGGGGGTTCGGGGAATTGGTCTCAAAACGGAATAATCTAAAATTATAGCCAAAATTGGGCTCATAGAAATTTATGATTATTGTTGACATTAAAAAGTCGCATGAGGTACCCCGCAGTCTTCACCAAACCAAAAAGATAATTCGTTGTGGAAAACTTGTGTAGTTTGGAAAAATTATCAGGTTTTGAGTTGAAACACGGGTCGGATTGTAAACAAACGGAACTTGTGATTGGAAATCGTAACCATAATAGCGTTTCGTTCCCAAATAAAACTCACATGTAAAACATGGACACATCCATATTCAATCACTAGACCTTACACAGAAGAAACAGATGAATTGGTCGGATGATTCCATGAGAATTAAACCATTGGGAGATAAAAAAGAATATTTTTGAGAATATTTTTTTTAATTAACAAAAAACACAATATTTTTGGTAACCGGAAGTCAATTTGCCCACGGTAGCTCTCTAGAAAATGCACAAAGAACATGGAAAATTTATCAAGGTTTTGATCTGAACACACGGGGTTCATGATTGTAAGCCAAATGGAAATTGTGATGGGACAATCGTATCCATCTAATGAGCGTCGTTCCCACACTAACTCACAAGTAGAAACATGGACATACATAGTCATCATCAGACTTCCACAGAAGAAACCGATGAATTGGTCGGTGATTTAATGAGTAATTAAATCCATTGGAGAGATAAAGGAAGAATACATGCACTAAAAACAAAATTTTTATTAAAAATTAAACACAAAAATTCTTTTTGGCAACCGGAAGTCAATTTGCCCACGGTAGCTCTTTAAAAAAACTTGCAAAGAAGCGGAGGAATTAGTAAGCGCGAAGCGTTTTAAAAACATTTTCCTTTAGGGTGAAGTTCTTAGGATCAAACCCGCCTTATACCCCCTTATAGCTTGTAGTTCCAAAGGTGAGCCGATTATAACAAATGACAACTCAATTTCTTTTGTTGATTTTTTAATTTTTTGGATTTTTGATTACTTTATAATATTTTTGTATTTTTTATATGAAAATATTCAAAAAAACAAGAATAATTTCCGAGGAATGATCTTCAAAGAACAATCTTCAAACGATAACTTGAAATTCGTAACACAACCTCCCCGGCAGCGGCGCCAAAAATTGATCAATGTCAGTAGTATATAAGTATATATATATATATATATACATATGTGTGTGTGTGTATATATATATATATATATAATATAGGTAAATCGGCAAATCACTTTTAACAAGCGATAAACCAACTCACAAATAAAATATAATTCCGGAAGTATTGACTTCGAAAGTAACCCCTTCTAGTCGTTTCCCAGGTTGTTTGTGTTCCAACGAGGCCTGAATTGAATTTTTTGTTAACGTTTGTAATCGGGATTTTAAATAGATTAAGATTTTTGATTTGGATTCTATATCTACTAACAAAATATAAAAGCATGGAAAAGGCAATTTAACAATTAAGGCAATTACGATTCTAAATTAAAAACGTTAACGAAATTAAAGAAATGCGACAAATTAAGCAACTAAATCAAATTTTAACCCTAATAATAATGGCCAAAACTAAACAAGGCAATAAGCATTATCATAAAGAAATAAAAAAATAAGGAAAAGATGAAACCCGAACTAGAGGTCACAAAATTCGGCTAATAACGAGCGATTCAATAATAACTCATAGCGATAACAAAAATAACTACAACTCAATAAGATTAAACCAAATCAAAACATAATGCCAAAATAAAAAAAGATTATTCTCTATCTCTACTCTTTCTAATTAAATGAGAAAAATGGATAAGACACAAAAAAACAAGTATTGTCGTTCTAACAATTTCTAATCTACAAAAGATATGAAAATGAATTAGGAAGAAAAAAAAGTAAAGATAAGATAGATAGCTCCTTACGCTATCTAATCTACTCTATCTATCAAAACAAAAGAAAAAAATGAAAGACGAAAAAAAGAAGAAAAAGTGATACAGAAAGATAAGATATATGATGTGCTCATCTTCTAAATAAATTCACAAATGGGGATAAGACAAAAATTCTCTAAAATGCCTCAATTCAAACGCAAATGAATCTTCTCACTTGGTAACTTACGTTTACATTCCACACAAGTAATGAATAAATCTGCTAGTGAACATTATTTTATCTAATATGCGAATAGAGAATTCATACAAAGTAAATTGCAGGGAAAAAAATAGAATGATCCTATCAATAAGCACCAAATAGCAAATAAAGACAATAATAAGCATTAATAAGCACAAATAAGACAGAAATAAGCAGTGAATAAGCAAAACATTAAATAAGCTATATATAAAAAAATGAGAACTTACTTTTTATTGAATAATCTTGAGAGTACAATGCTTGGAAGGGTAACAATGCTTATAACAAAGCTTAAAACAGAGAATTTAACATAATTGCAATAAAGTAAAATGTTGGAAAAAAAATATATGAGATGTCTTCTTTGAATGAAATCCTCCCTATTTATAGGGAAGTCTTGTGCATTATGTAAGGTAAAACCGCCAAGGCCTTCAATTCTTTTTATAATTGATTATGGAAGGTCATAATTCTTGCCAATCAATTTTGAAACCGCCTCATTAATTCTTTCCATTCAAACTTGAAACTTCCTTATTAATTCTTTGACCTCTATTTTTGGCTCATATTTTATTATATTTCAAATGAAGATGAGGCGGGTAACGAACATTAGTTGTTATGACTAACGGTGTTAAGGTTTGGGTAAACGAGTGTTAAGTCCCCAAGTGGGCCTCTTCTTGGGCCGGTTTGGTTATTTCCATATTAGGCTTCTTTCTTGGCCGATTTTCTTCATAATTTAGGCCGGTCTTGGCCCATTAATTTTGGGCTAGGATTGGCCTACTTTGCAAAATGTCATCAGCTTTGGCTTTTCTCGCTCTTTCCATTCCCATGCTCAGTTTTTGTTTCGTTTTTGCCTTGTTTTTGTCTTTTTGTGAATATCCGTTACCTGCACAGTGAACAATACAAAACAAGCATATATTTGGCATTTTATGTCCGTTTTTGGTCATTTAAGCTCGTTTTATTTAGAAATGATATGTGTATTTAAGCACATACCAGATACCATGCCATATTTCTTTATTATTTCAAGAGCATAATTGGCTGGTTAATAAAGATGCCTCTAGGACTTTGAGAAATTTGTAGTCCTAAAAAGAAATTCATTTGCCCCATCATCGACATCTTAAATTTGGAAGTCATTATTTTAACAAATTCATCTCACATAGCAGGATTAGTAGAAGCAAAAATTATATTGTCGACATAAATTTATACCAATAAGATGTCGCTTCCTGCATTTCTAGTGAAGAGTGTTGGATCGACTACACCCTTGGAGAATTCTTGTAAAAGTAGAAAACTAGACAGCATATCATACCACGCATGTGGAGCTTGTTTAAGACCATAGAGTGCCTTTTTGAGCCTGTACACGTGATTTGGCTTGTCTGGATCTACGAATCCTTTTGGTTAAGAAACATAAACCACTTCGCATAGCTCACCATTCAAGAAAGCCGTTTTGACATCCATCTAATAGACTGTCATGTTCTTGGTGTCAGCATTAGCAATGAAGATATGAATGGCTTCTATTCTGGCAACAGGTGCAAATGATTCCTTGAAGTATATTCCCTCCTCTTGTCGGTAACCTTTAGCAACCAATCGAGCCTTGTTTTTAAGTACACCGCCACACTTATCTTTCTTGACTTTGAAGATCTACTTTAATTTTATCAACATTACAATATCTATACACGGTACTAATTCCCATTCTTGCAGTCTTTCGAATTCATGTATTTTTTTTTTACATTGCATCAATCCAGGAGGGTTCAAGCATTGCTTCTTTATAATTCTTCAGTTCAACTGAAGTGAGAAAGGCATCGAAATAACACCACATAGCGTCAGTCTGAAGTTGCTTTCTAGTGGAGACTAAGCGAGAAGGATCTCCGATCACATTTGCTATTGGATGATCCTTAGTCCATTTACCAAGACGGTCAAATGGAGTGTGGGATGACCGCACATTAGATGACGATCTTTGAGAAGTTAGATCTTCATGAAGTGGATCATCATTAAAGTGTGATGTTTTTGGGGATTCTTCAACACCTTGAGATATAATTGGAGATTGTTCTTGTAGAATATTAGTAATCCTTAAACATACACACACAACTATGAAGAAAATCTAGAGAGAGAAATAGAGTGGAAGATTGCTTCCTAGAGAGAGAAAGTAAAAGAGAATAATATTAGATTATGTGAGAAAAAAAACAACCAACACCCTCTCCACATATGGAGAGGGTATTTATACTAAGATATGGCCGGTCATAGGCTTTTACTATGGGCTTTCCATCTTAACTTATAGAAAGTTTCGATTATGCTTTGTAGGATTTATCATAAAGAATGATCGTAACCTATTATTGGTGGGGTTTGAGGATTAAGGCGCAGTGGATTTATCATCACATGTATGAATATTATTTACTATATATATATGATTTTGTTGATACGATGTACGCATCGTTGATTGTACTTTTCGGTATAGTAATCGAGCGACCCTAATTATAGGTCATGATCACGTTGGTGGATTTTTGTGCTAGACTTCATTATTTGATCGGCGGCTTTTGATCAAGGTGAGTTCATAGCGCACATTTTAATCTTTATTTTTTTTATAAACCCGCGAGGGATAACAAGTTGTTTTTTAAAAATAGAACACAATGGACCCGATGTATGCTAGTAGTCTGATTATTATAAGTTAGGCTTAACTCGCTAGATAAAAGACCCGCAAGAAATCATGAATTGTTAACTACCGGGTAATGGTAGACGCTTATACATGAAATAGTACTATTTGGAGGTTGCCACCTCCAATCCGTGACGAATGGCTATCGTCATGTGTCGGGAAAATTGACATTACGGATGCTTGTATAGAGAGTAATATGCACTCATAGCGAGGGTGTATAGTGGGCATTTATTATATGGTAACGGTTCAATGTCATGAGGCTTTTATTAATCCCCCTATAACTTTTGTCTGTTTCCACATCGTTATGTCTTATGATTTTGAGAAATGAACTTGTGTTCAGAATTATTTTATATATATAAACTCTATGGATTCACTCATATTTTTGTTAACGTTTTAAGCAATGCTATTCCCAGGTTTAGGTATTGAGCTGGCTTGGATGGGAAGGTGGCGGTATCAAGGAAGGTGATCGGTGAAATTGTGTTATCAAATAAAAGTAGTTTTTGGAAAAAGAAATGTGTTGTGACTTATTAGAATAGAATTTATCTAAAGTTATTTGGGACCTATGTAGTACCTCTGCTATTTCTTAATGAATTTTAATTTATAAAGATAACATTTGGTCGTTTACTGTGACTCGTGAGCTGTATTATGAAGTAGCACCCCAATGTTGTTATTCCGCTGCGCATTGTGAAATTGGGGGTGTTACAGAGTGGTATCAGAGCACGAGTTGTAGCGAACTAAGTCGTTTTACAAAACTTGGACTACAACTGTTTTTGAAAAAATTTCACGAGTCTTTCACCGATGTCCGATATCTGCGCACGTGTTGTTCCCGATCCTCAAAAGCCTTATGTGGTATATATTTGATTGCATATTATGTGCTTAACAAGTGGTTGACACTTGGTATAAGTAATAATTATATATCTGAATATATTTTATAATATATTTATTTATATATATATATATATATATATATATATATATATATATTATATACGCATTTTTCCCGGTTCTAGGGTATCGATTATATATATCTTGATATTGCTTCTTGCGATTAGTTTAAATTTCTTTAGAACATCTCGTGCGATGTGATAAAAATTATTTTTGATACATATAAAAACATCGTTGTCATATGATTATTTTCGAAACTTTTTCGCGACTCTACTTTGTTATCTTTTAATGATATTAATTCGTTGTAGTTTGTCAACCCCAATGGGTTGACTTATTGTGCGACTCCGAGTTCGAATATTTTTTCCGTTGCTTTTAAATCGCATATGTTGTTTCGTAACCTATTATTTTAAAATTTTATTTTTTTTTTTTTTTTTTGTTTTTTATTTTTTTTTTTTTTCTTTTTTTTTTTTTTTTTTTTTTTTTCCTTTTTTTTTTTTTTTTTTTTTTTTAGGTTGATGGTGAGTGCGACTTTTATATGTCTATCCAATAACCCTTCATTGTTTTGGAAAACAGTTATTAACTTATTCTCGCGTAACGTGTCGTCTGGAAACGACTACCTTTGAAGCCTTCGAATAAAGTTGGTGTGTTGCGTTTTGATTCTCTTGTATCGACCTTTACGTGGTAAGTCTTGAAAATGTTTGGGTCTGGAAACCCATGATTTGATGCGTTTGAAAGAGTGTTAAGTCATCGGGTATGGCTCTGTATTGGCGTTTGAAGAAGTTAAAACGGTGTTTGGTTAGACTTTGAAATGGATTCTTCGGCAGGTTGTAACCAGCAGGTTGTGGGGTTGATTGTGAATTATTTTTGGTCTTACGCACGGGGAAGCCAATGAGTTGTTGGTAAATTTTTTGATGGTACATGCTGGTTCTTTGGATAGGGTCGTTTCTCCTCCGAATGAGTGAGATATCGTCGGTTTTCTAAATACTAGTCAATTGGCTACTGTTGGAAAAAGAAGTAAAACTACATATTTTTGTAATAACGTTTGAAAAGAAAATTTAAGTACATGTAGAAGACTCTTAGGGCTATCACCTCCAATTGGTTTCACATCAAAAGCATTAATAAATTTCAAATTTTGCTCATTTTCGTAAACTACATAAATTGTCAAAAAAATTTTGGGGATTGCTTTGGTGATAGCGGTTTGTTGGTATGTTTTAAAATATTTTGGTCTATGAAGACCTAGGAAATTAGACTAGGAGGTAGAGAAACCTCTTAGGTACATGTAGGAATTCGGATGGAGTCATATTGACGCCCGACAAATGAGATATCGCCGAGATGGCAAAACTATTCAAAAATTAAGACTAAAATTTGAATGAGTAATAAGTCTAAAAACTTGTATAGCAACACCTAAATATGTAAAATTGTAAGTTCTAGATATTGAACAAACTTAAGTTTGAGCGGTCATTTCGGCTTTTGCGGACGCACATTTTAGGAGATACACTCAGTTTAGTAGAGCGATAAAATTTTGGAAAATGGTAGCTTTGGTAAATAGAGGTAAAATGGTAATACCACCTTGGATCCAAAACTTTCTGGGTAGTGGGCCCTATGTTTCTGGAAATTATACTCGAAATGCTTTCCGTAGACGAAAACCTCATACTTTTGTCGTCCACGTACTAGTAAGTAGGAGGACTTCAAGATTTAGGTTTATTGGATTAAGGTTATTGTTGCCTCAGAGTTTTATATTATCACCGGCGTGGTGATTGTGTACTCTTTAGCTATTACTTTTAATTTAGAACTCTAGGAGAGTTCATGTATATGTAGTTTATGTATTGGAAACTTAGAACCGTTACGGTTGGATATACTGGCTTTGAAAGCCAATGATGTATCCCTTTTTGGGGAAAATTGGTATGTATGTATGTTATTTTCGACATTGTCATTACGATTGTTGTAATTGCTTTCGGTTATGAGTTATGAGGAGGTGTCATTGTATAGGTTGTACTATGAGTGAAGCCTGGAGGTCGTGGTTACCCCCGAGGCACTCGGCTTGTGTGAGATTGATTTGACCCCGAGTGTGGAATGATTCCTGTTGGTGGATCCTCCGCACATGTATGTTACTTGCTTGCATAATCCATGAGTGGGTATTATTTTTGAAACTTGTTGTGACCGTTGACCAAACTGTATTCAATGATGTCTTGTGAATTGATAATTTTGAAACTGTGAATTGCAATAACGAAATTGTGTGTTGAACAAATGTCGTTGCGTGAATCATACTGATTTTGTTGTACAAACTGTTTGTGTAAACAATGGAAAATGTGTTTTCAAAATTTCATAAACTGACCTTGTGGTGTCACATAAATCTTCTTTTCAAAAATAAATAAATAAATAAATTTTAAATAAAATAAAATAAAACATTTTTATTTTAAATAATAAGAATGGAAGGTGATGCTATCTTCTCTTCTTTCTTTTTGAAACAATCATGTTTTATTTTTATTTTAAAATTTTCTTTTTACCGAGGAAATAACTTACGCGTGTAGCGTATGAAAAAGAAACATTTTGACGAGGATGGACATGATGTCGTTTGGTCCTCAATTATGCATAACCTGATCAACTATGCATAATTTAGGAAGAACCACGCTATGTCGGATAAATCGTCACCATTAAAACGCTTGATAATTGAGATAAATGTTTGGGTCAAGCTTTCGGAAGAAGAAAATATTTTTACCCTGCTACGGATTTTATGCAAGTAACCCTACTCCCATTGACTGCATGGAGAGAGTCTCATGCGAGTCGTTATGGCCGAGTCGTTTCGAAGAGGAAATACCTACGGTATTGTTCAGAACGAGTGTGTCTAAAAAGGAGCGATGTATAGTTTGTAGTATTAGGAGCGGCAATTGTTATGAAGACGCGTCAAGACCAAGTATAGTCGGTGTGCTAGTAAGCGATGATAGATTTGAGCTATCAAGGGTGTAAACCTGATACCGACACTGAGAAGGGATCTTCTTGGAGATGTAAAGATTCCTAAGGTGGGTGGAAGCTGAGATGATTAGTTCCTGGGTTGGAGACGAGAAATGTAGGAGATTTCTCCTACATAAGGTGTGTGTGTTGCCTTTAATGCATCAACCGATGGCCGTGAAGAATAAGAAGACTTCTTTCCCCGAAACGGAGTGTGGCGATAGTATAGTGGTAAGTATACCTGATGTCGTCAAGGATTAAAATAAGGCACTAAGCGACACCTGATTTAAGGTTAGTGATCTTTAATCCTTGACGTACCAACTTTTGTGCGTATGAAAGAGCGAAAAGATTGAAGACTCTAGCCGAATGGTGACATCCGTTTCCATCCTGGAGGAACAAAAGAAGTAGCTAACGCCGTAAGCTGAACGGTATTAAATTAGGAATGTGAGTGGTTATTTTGATTCGGTGATTTGATTCATCGGAGATATTACGCGATGTATTGGGACCAAGCCGATTGTGCTAGTCGCCATGTGAAAACGTTGGAATCCTTGATTTTCATCGAACGAGCACAAGCCCATGATGCTCATTGTTTTCTTAATTGATTTTGATTTGTCAATTGACATTATGTGTTGTAGCGGGATTGTCGCCGCCGAATTATGTGGAATACGTGCTATATGTGTTATGTGCTTAAAATGGTCATGAGCATTCATGTCACGTTTACGTGGCCAGTGATGCGGTTTAGGATGTATGCGACTGGGTGTAATCGCCCAAGTGAGAATTTAAGATGTAATAAGGTGGGTGGACATCGCTGAAAGTCTTGTTGACGACTACGGCTTGAGGTAACCATGAGAGTGAGTGTAGACCAATTAGAATTAGCCGTGTTTATGTTGGAACAATCGTCGAGGTGGCTTGACTGTGTGGCAAGCTCGGTACGATGAGGAAAATGTGACCGGAGGGATATAAAATCTAAGTGTTAGAAAGAAGAATTATGCCAAAAAGCTCTAAAGGAAAGCGAATCCGATATGTGAAATAATAATCACCAATGCTTGGTTAAAAGCGGGCGTGATGAATGCCTTTGTATGAGGCTAATTCATCGAGTCATCACGTAAAAGATGGCGAGTGTACAATAGGTACTTATTTGATTATATGGGCATGTGTAACAATATCGTAAGATGATTAGGAGATCTAAAGTGTTTCGGATTATTTTTCGCAACCGATGAGGGGTTATTGAATGAGACCGGAAAGGCGACATGAGTATTTTGATTTGGATAATGAAATAAATATATAATGAATTTGATTATTGACGTCTATCTTAGTTTTAGTTAGCGACGTATGTTTTGGAATTTTAGTAACAAAGTATATTCTCGGTTTTGAATATTGGTATAATTTTTTATTTGAGTGCGACATATATTTTGATTTTAATTAACGATGGAAGTTTCATTCTTGGTTTTGGCAGGCGAAGCGCACTCAGTTTTATTGATCGCCAATTAAGTTTGGATCGGACATTCGTTTTATAGGTTTTCTCGTTAGAACGACATGATTTAAGTTTTTCCCGGATGAAAATCCGCGGTGTATTTTATCTCTTATAATGAGAGCAACTATAGATGCTAAGAACGATATGATTCGGTTTTATCGGATATATTTCCGTGAAGTATTTTGTATCTTATAATAAGAGCAGTTGTAATTATATTTTTTGATTTTTATTGATATGAATTATTATTTGTTTTGTCGACTTTCCATCCAGAATAGTCAAGATGAGTATTATATCAAGTGACTTTTGCGTTTGAGCACATGAGTTCGTTCAATATTGAGGAAACCGTCTCATTATAAGTGAAAGTAAGATGAGTAAGAAAGGACTAGCACCGAGGACGACGCTCCCTTAAGGTGGGTGGAATGTAACAACCCGAGTTTCACGACGCGTATGATGATCTCAAATTCGACGTCATAATATTTATTTTATAAAATCGTGTGAGCGAACGTCGACATTTAAAATATTTATTTTTGAAGTTTTGCGAGTCACCGTTTGACCGCGCGTTCGTTAACCGTTTCGAGCATCGTAAAAATATACGGCGCGACTCGTTATTATTTTTAAGATCGTAAATTCATTATTTTTTTAATGTTGTCTTTTGTTCCTTGTCTTGAGCCGGCTTCGTGTTTTGAATATATACACATTTTATTAGAAGTTTTAAACCAAATTGAGTGTGACGGAAAATAAGTTTAGTCACGAAGGTGTAAACCCGAGTCGTAGTTGTCGGTTTTTATTTAAAAGTATGGTGTGTCAAAAGTCTAAAAATAAAAAGAGGGAAGGACTCGTTTTGTCATTTCATCAAACTAATAGAAGTATATATGTATTCCTATACTTCCACTTCTCATAAAATAAATACACACTTCACATTTTTCTTTTATTTCTTCTTGGTACCACCGGCCGACCACCACCACATTAAAATCGTCACCGCCGCCTTTTTATTTACATGCATTACGATCCACTTTAAAAATATTAATCCCTACATCAATACCTACATATCCCACTAATAAAATCCTACATGCAATGGGTTTTGAAGAAATATTATTTTCGGGTTTAATTCAAGTGTTTCGAGTAAAAAGGGTGTTGTACAAGAGTTAGATTAGTGATATTTCGAAGTTGGTTCAATTGGAAAATGTTCGGTTTTGGTGTTTGGGTTCGGTTCGACCGTCGGCTAAGAAACAAAGGAACGAGACAAATTTTTATTGGGTCCGATCTTGCTTATAATAGCATTGTAAGTAATCGTATTTCTATTATTTCGATTGTTTTCGCATCTTTGATTTTTATGGAGTATTGCATGTGATGGAAACCGAGCAAGCTTGCTCCGAATAGTTAGTTGTTGGGTTGAACATTTGTTTATAGGCTATTTTAGATATGTTGTAAGATGATTTGTGGGTCGAAAATGGTTTTCGGTGTGTTTTGTAAATGTTAAAATTCATGCACAAAGTTTGGCACGTAAAACGAGGTCCGAAAATATTTTTAATCTGATTTTTGATTAAAAAATATTATAAAGCTTTCCGAACATCATTTTGAGTATATAAGGTAGAGTTTCTAACTCCTAACTAACGAAGAAGTTAAGGCGGGAAAACAAGTTTTAGAAAAACTAGAAAAACTTCATTATAGATAGTATGCTTATTTTGGTTACTGATCCGATCTTCGACAACCATTTTGAGCACTTTCTAGTCCGTTTCAGCCTTCTGGCGAAACACGAAAGATGTCCGGAATAACGTTTTCTATAAAATCTCTTTTTGGTCGAAGACACGAAAACGTGATATAGCGGGTCAAAACTGATGGTCAAACTGATGCGTTTTTATTAAAAATACAAGTTACACAAGAATTGAAAAAGGTCGTTTTGGTCATCTTCTGTCGAGATTCAGGCTCGCACAAACTAAAAGTTGTCCGGAATATCGTTTCGCATAAAATTCTCGTTGTCCAAGTCATGAAAATGGAGTTAGAGGGGTTTTGTTGGCACGGGTTCCGATTTGGGTAAAAAATAAATATAAGTATAAAAGTCAAAGAAAGTCAAATGTTGACTTTAAAAAGTCAACGGGTTAACACTAAACTTGTCGGATGTTATAAAAATAATTAAAATGCTATTATTACTAAGAGTAAGTAATAACCACATTGAATGTCGAGGGTTCGACGATAACGAGACTTACTAAATATGATAACTTTCCGAAAATAGTAACTTTCCAAAAATAGAAAGTTTTTAAAATAGAAAAGTATCGATTTAAGCGATGTTGAATATAAATAAAGAACGTGTAATTAATATGTGGGTTAGGCTCTAAGGCGCAAGTGGATTTTCTCAACACTGTATGAATCTATATATATATATATTATAATATTATGTATTATATATATATATATATATTATATTTATATATTATATACTATATTTATATATTTTATATTATATATTATGATTTTGTTGATACGATGTATGCTTCGTATGTGATTGTACTTTTCAGTATAGTAATCGTGCGCTCTATTTATAAGTTCCATGATCGTTTGTGGATTTTTCGTGCTAGACTTCATTGTTTGATCAACGACTTTTGATCAATGTGAGTTCATAGTCTCGCATTTTAATACTTTAATTGTTTTATAAACCCGCGAGGGAGATAACATGTTTGTTTTTAAAAATAGAACACAAGGGACCCCGATGTATTCTAGTAGTCTTGTTATTATATAAGTTAGCTTAACCTGCCTAGATAAAAGACCCGCCAAATATCATGAATTGTTAATACCGGGGTATTGGTAGACGCTTATACATGAAATAGTATTATTTGGAGGTTGCCACCTCCAATCCGTGACGACTGGCTATCGTCATGTGTCGGGAAAATAACACTATGAATGCGTTGTATAGAGAGTAATATGCACTCATAGGGAGGTGTATAGTGGGCATTTTTATTATATGGTAACGTTCAATGTCATGAGGTTATAATAATCCCCCTTATTCTTTGTACTGTAAAAACGTTATGTCTTGTATGATTATGAGACAAATGATACTTCGTGTTCGAATTTATTATTTATATTATATATTATAGTATTTTTATATATATATATATATATATATATATATATATATATATATATATATATATATATATATAAACTCTATGGATTCACTCAACATTTTTGTTGACGTTTTTAAGCATGTATCCCAGGTTTAGGTATTGAAGATGGCTTGGATGGGACGGAACGCGGATATCAAGGACGGTGACTCGGTGAAATTGTGTTATCAAATAAAAGATGTTTTTGGAAAAGAAATCGTGTTGTGACTTATTAGAATAGAATTTCTAAAGTTATTTGGGACCTATGTAAACTCTGATATTTCTTAATGAATTTTAATTTATAAACGAACCATTTGGTCGTTTACTGTGACTCGTGAGCTGTATTATGAAGTAGCACCCCAATGTTGTTATTCCGCTGCGCATTGTGAAATTGGGGGTGTTACATGAAATCCTCCCTATTTATAGGGAAGTCTTATGCATTATGTGAGGTAAAATTGCCAATCATCTTTAAAACCTTCTAAAATTGCTTATGGAAAGAAATAATCACCATTAAAACGTGCATTGAATGCCTTGACTTTCCCATTCAACTCGAAACTGCAAATTAATTGCTTTGACCTTGACCATTAAATGCGCCATTTTTGGCTCAAATTTTATTATATTTCGAATGAAGGTTAAGCGGGTAACGATCGTTAGCCGTGGGACTAACGATGCAATCATTTAGAGGACTAATGGTGAGAATGGTTTTTGGTTTAAAAGGCTAACGGCTGTTGAGTCCTTATTTGGGCTTCTTTATTGGCCGATTTTTTTTCTTCATAATTTGGGCCGGTCTTGGCCCATTAATTTTGGGCTAGGATTGGCCCACTTTGCAAAATGTCCTCAGCTTCGGCTTTTCTCGCTCTTTTCAATCCCGTGCTCGGTTTTGTCCGGTTTTTGCCTTGTTTTTGTCTTTTTGTGAATATCCGTTACCTGCACAGTACATAACGCAAAACAAGCATATATTTGGCATTTTATGTCCGTTTTTGGTCATTTAAGCTTGTTTTATTGAGAAAAAAGTATGTGTATTTAAGCACATACCAAATCCCCTCATACTAAAATATTTTTGTGTCCTCACGCAATGAAATAAATCCATGTTTAGAAAACCAAAAATTTCAACCCCTTTAAATTAAATACCTTGAAAAGTAGCAAAGTGTAAAATTAAAAGGGATTAAGATATTACTAGTTTTTTAAACACTCCCCATTTACCATTTTCTTTCTTGTAGCATACACATTTTTCTTATTTCCATTATATACAACGTGCTTGACTTTCATTAATGATCATAACTTTTAGGATCACTGAATAAGAAACACCTCAGTCCTAAAGTGCCCTAGAAGGATAAATTCATCATCCTTGATTTTTCACTTATTCCCAAACTAAGCTTAAAAATGAAATCATTGTTAATTACAAGTTGGGATGCTAATGCTACTCATATTTGCAATTTGTGTAAAACTTTTCCTCCCGACAGATATTATATCTTAAGGTGTGTGTGCTCAGTTTGAATTTTGACCATCCAACCTACATTTTTAGATAG